>JAIPRK010000578.1:53422-172110 GCA_025469195.1 Chaitophorus viminalis | reverse complement strand
TATATATGTACACGAAAACATATACATGATGCACAAAATATACATATTCGCCAGTGGCATACCGATAGGGTGGCACAAGACGGGCAAAGAGCCACCGGTCCGGAGGGGGAAGGGCCGTTCGAGGAATGTGGTGAATCCAAAATAAAAATCACCATTATAACGACATTTTTAGTTTTTGGAAAAACTATGTTTGAAAAAAAATTAAAATACTTTAAAATTAAATGAATTTAATAATCATAGAAAAATGACTGATACACGTGTGTATGTAGATTAAAGATTTTTTTATACTGTGCAGCGTTTGTTCGTCAATTGCACGGCACCTGCGATAATATAGTATAGCCAGTATAGCGGTCTAATAGTTTTGGAACAGAAATAACAAGGAAACGCATTCCATACCGCTATAGAGCGGTATATAAACACTATTACTCTAGGAAACCGTACTGACATAAATTGTGTGAGTAAGTGCATACTCTTCATATTCCAAATTTGTAAGATTAATTCGTGCCCGCTGAATGATTTTGCGACAGGCCACCAAAGTTCTAGTTACGCCACTGATGTCCTCGCATAATTTTAAGGCGAAAAAATAGCCGAACGAGTAGGCATCTTATAGTACACAGCTGCAGATATATATATATATATATATATATATGTATATATTATGGGGTCCTTCTTTATCAATCTTTAATTTATTCAGATTACACTTCCTCCAACCCAAAGTAATAAAAATTAGTTTTGTAAAGTTTGAAAATAATTGGAAATTATTAACCTGTGCCACAAGAATGTCAAAGATTGATTTACCTTGATCTTTCAAGAAAAAAACATATTTATTTATCTTAACCTTAGGTGATAAAATAATTTTTTTTTAATTGAAATGTATATAGAACTTTATTTTAGAAAAAAACGCAAAATTTTCTACATTTATGTTCTGAATTATTCTTTTATAAACTTATAATTTATTAAAATAATTAATTAGTATAATATATTATATTATAATATATACTTCTTTTACGTTTATATATAGTCGATACATAAATGTTTTAAACATATTCATGTAATGATGTAAAAATGCGAAGACAGGAGGGACAGGCCTGCGCTATACATTAATTTTTCCGCGACCACATATAATTTTTACCGTGTGAAATATATACATACCTATATTTAGTCATAATAATGTACAGTACTCGCGGTAATACGGGTTTTAATGTCTTCCGTTGCAGCACTGTTGTTCTTGCGGTCATTTTGCAGGTATAATAATACATTCATGTATTTATGCTTCTGTAAAGCAGTCTACTACGTCACCGAGTCGTAAACATCTTAACGAAAACCGCTGGGTATTCTCACTATAAGATGTACCTATAGTTTTATTATCATATATATTGTACCTATGTAATATTTATAGGTAGTTACACGTATAGTAAATTTATATAATGTATTACCATTGATTTTATGATTTCATATTTGTGAAATAAACAAATAAATGTATTTATTATTAAACTAATGGTGTTACTATATGTGTCATTATAAATGTACCAACTATACAAACACCCTTGGAAATTTACATCATTTGATTTGGGGTTTTTATTTAGTTATGTTACGTATATTACACAAACTTCACAATCGTTCGTTTTTTCTATCAAACTCATGTTATATGATTATAAACATATATTTTGAATCAATTATTATAATTAAATATTTTATTGTAATATTCTGTGAATAATGTGACTATAATAATATGTTTACAATAATATACCAAATAACCAACTATTATAATGTTGTGTATAGGTATGTTGGACTGCACTAGCTCATTAAACTAAACATTTTTTTTTTTTTTTGATCTAATATAATTTATGTATGCAGTGGGATTGTTTGCTCGATGACTTAAATTTATCCAGCCATCATACACTTCTATAGCTAAATATTTGGCTGCATCCGCTTTGTTTTTCATCCCTTTATATTCTAGAGGGCTAATAATACACCTCATGTACACAAAGTACACATTTTATAAATGTACAACATAAATAATGAGTGTAAAGCTTCGCCTTCCTTATAACTTTCACTGCTACACGACCACAGCATTATATATTATACGGTATACGTGCCTATAGTTTGGCCAGATAACAAACATTTATAAAATATTGTATATATATATTACTATTATTATTATATTGCATACGCACTGCAGTATAGGATATAGCTATATCGCACATCAATTTACGACGATTGTTATTCATTTCAGAATGTGATCAGAATACTTATATAAAACGCCCCTATACTTCTTTGTATATATATATAATATTAAGTCTTCGGGTGCAGCAGGAATTTCTGCAATAACATAACTTACCTAATATATTGTTATGACGTATAATAAAACGACCAAGTGTGTCACTTTGATTCGATTACGTAATGTTGTTTCAATAATGACTCAATTTGAAATAAAATATTATATAATAAAAAAAAAAAAAAATAGATTCCGTCACTCCGTTCAGAATCTAAAATATATATAAAAAAAGTATATTATCAAAATTAAAAAAAAAAAAAGCAAAGGCTGTCAGATTATATTTTTTAGATGTGCATTATTACTATAGATAAAATTATTATAATGATGCGTGCGATGTATACTAAATACAGTTAGTCGATTGATTTGGATATATTTAACTGTTAATATACATATTATAAATATCACACATGATCGTTTTGATGAGGTTTCAATATTATATAAAAATCATACTATACCTACGTATTATAATATTTTACAAAAAGTACATTAATAATGATATTTATTGGCTGCAGATGCCAGATACTCGTATATCGTATTTATAACTCGACGTGTGTGTATTATAACTACAGGAACATAAACTCGATCGCGTTTGTTTGCAGTCTTATTATTAAACTTATGCCTATGTGCGTATAAGTATAATATAGAACGCATCACGTCGTGTTTAGGTCAATAGATTTTGATAAAAATAATGTATACGCGTAGTACGTTATCGGAGATTGTAACGCGGGAACAAAACACACACATGCGCTCGAATTTTTATGTGTGTTTTCAACTATCGTGATTCACGGTTTAAAAGTTATCCAGACAAACGAACGCGAAAAATACACAACGGATGTGACACGAGCCCTATAAAACTGCGCGTATTGCACATGTACATGTACGCCAACGAACGGGTATATATGTATACTCGTATATATAAATGCCGTAGGTACGCGATGTTGACAATTACACGCAAAGCCGATGCGTGTATATATATATATATATATATATATATATATATATATATATATATATATATATATGTGTGTGTGTGTGTGTGTGATTTATAGTGCGCAACTCAGGACAACTCTGCAGCAGCGCTAAAAGGGGTAAAAAACAAAAATCTGTAACGATAATCATCGGACAACAGCGTTGTTGGGTTTAATGTATTCGCGCATTATCGTATAACATAATATAGGAACACTGTTCGTGTGTGATCTGTGTTGTAATAATTCGTCTGTGCGGTAAATTGAGATTTCATAGCGCGTTCTTATTCTACGGCATGAAAAACCTGACTGTGACACCATACCTATGAAAATACATTTATATACATATATATACATTGCACGTATTGTAGTATCCCCGTGAATCATATTTTAATAATTATAATTAATAACTTTATAATTGTATAACTATATTAAGTTTCATTTGGTTATAAGACTATCACTTTGTGCTGCACGTTCCGCAAAGTGAGTCTTATATAAGTGGCGTCCACTTTACTATAATTTCTGCGTACATATAGTTTATAGAAATAATCACGTGTTAGAGGGGCTACATATTGTAGATTTGTATCATTTCGTATTTCTGTAGAACAAAATGATAATAATATAATCGCGAATGTGCGACGTGCCTCGTCGCTATAGACTATGTTTAAATTCTCCAATACTATTTTATAAAAGCCTTTGAATCCAATTGAACTTGCTGCGAACGCAACTCTATACATACACACACACAATATAGAACTGTTAATCAATTAATTATTGATACTATCTGATTGTTCTCTATTACTTCTGGTTATTCTTTAACCACACTGATTGGAATTTCGTATTGTTAATAAAAATTATTGCTCGTATCATGTACACTAAATATATGTGTATGCATATAAATTTAAAATATATGACAGTGGAACAACAGTGTATATACATATTATATACTCAATACAAAGTATAATAATAATAATTTATGATTCAATCGAAGTCATTCCATTCGACTAACTTTAAATTGAAAATATACCACGTACATATCTAACATATTATGGGGTTATATTGATAATATACGATCGAAAATTGGCTCGTATAAACTATATGTTGAATTTGATTTACAACTAAAAAATAATTGTGTGAAAATCGGAAAAAATTTTGTAAGTGTGTAATAGAAAATATATTAAACACACTTACCTTTTTAAGTACATATTTTAAGGCTGTATAGCTTGCAGAAAGGGTAAACGCAGGCATACGAACAAAAAATAAAAGATTTTTAAAAAAAAAATAAAATTTACTGACTACAGTCCCATGATGTTTATACGTCAAAATTATTGCATATGATTGTACATACATTTATATCTGTCTATAAATAATAAAAATGTTATCATTAATATTATAAAACAAAAATAAATATAAATGTATCGTTCATTAATTTAAATCAAATTAAATTTTTCTGAAATCTTGTTGAAATTAACTTTTTTGCGGTCCCTTGAAATTCGTTATATAACAAGTCGACTGTTTTATAAGTTTTATCACAATTTTTCGGAAGTTCAAGTTAAATTGTATAATTTTTAATAGTAAAATATATTATATAAACATATAAACGCGAGGGATAATACTTCAATTCAGTATACTTATATATTATTATAGTGATATACCCATGAACCATTTCATTGATTAAAATTGAAAATACAATTATAAAATATTAGATTTTTGTGATTTATTGTTATTTTATTTCAGTAGTACTGAAAAATTTACATACTTGTTATTAATTGGTGAGAAATAATGTCTATTATTATTTTTCCCATTTAAAATATTTAAATAATTAATTCAGTGACTTGCAGTATAGAAATGTCCTTGTAATCGTGGTATATTTTTTATGGTATAACGTGTTACGTATATAAAATAACATGATGACTAAATCAGTCGTATTTTTTATACTCGTTTAAAAAAATATAATAATATTTATTTATAGTTTTCGTTTAATTTTAATGACATCTAATTTACATGAGATGTTACAGTCGACTAAATGGTGTTTTTTTTACGATTAAATAATAATTTGTATGATTTAGTGTACTTAAATTATATAATCGGTTGTTGTGTAATGTTACTGTAAACACTATTAACGGATAATTTAAAATTAGATAGATTTTGTTTCATAGCCGTAATTAGAGACGTAGAGAAAGGGAGAAAGAGCGCGGGAAAAAAAATATTATAATAATTTATACAGTTTATATTTTAGTGTATCGGCCTATGACGTATTTTCTATATTATATAGTATTTCAACGTTAGGTATTTATACTTGCAGTATATGTATGTTTTAGGTGTATATACATTTTTTTATAGGTCCTATACAATAATATTACACACGCATGGATTTAAATTCGTTAAATATCAAACGCTTTTCACGTAGGTACCACACGAATATTATAATATGTGTTTATAAATAAAAAATATATATTTCCGCCGTCGGAAAACACCACGAAACGAACCGGCCCGCGCAGTGCTCCGGGATATGTGGGGCTGCTACTCGGACAATCAAAAATACATCAGTTCGTGATCAGAATTATTCAGAATGCCAGACGACGATGAGGTGGAGGAGAATGATGGCCGTGCAGTTGTTTGCCGTCCGTCGGTCGACGGTTTTTTGATCGTGAACTGGTTTTAAATATTTTTTAGAAGAAAAAAAACTATACACATATATAGGACATACGAAAATATATAGAAATTATATTTTATACATAACACGCACACGAGAGCGCCCGCCAACAACAAAAACCTACGTTATGCGTCGCTATCGTATATATATAATCGCTTTAGATTTCCTGGAGATTTCTAACGTTATATTATATTATTCTTTTTATCATCATTATTATATAAGTTCTTATTTTTATTTTTTCTTATTCTTGTGGTCTGCCGGTTTGGGCGATAAATCTCATTGGCTCTTATTATATTTTTTTTTTCGGACCAAAATTTAAAATGACTGGATACCGCGCCGCGGCACTAGAAATTATTTTTCGGTGCGTATTAAAACTTTAAACGGGAAGATACCGAGCCAACGGACCCGACGAATGATGGTTCGAATATATAAAACGACAAAAAAAAAAAAATACATAAAAACCCGTCCTCGGATTATATATATACGGACCGAGGGGGGGGGAATAAGAAAACCAAAAATAAAAAATTCGCACAAATCCAATAAATATATTTTTCCTGCGTTGCTTGCACGTCAGGTCGTAATAATTAGAGTGCGAACTGGAGCGAAATTATAAATGCTGCATCCGACATTACCGCAACATATATACATATTTATAGATACACAATATATTAAACACATCGATATGATATTACGTCACCTACCGCAATATTTTTTATTTCCCTCGTCGATTCGGAGCTAGTGAGTTTAGGTTATTTGGAAAGACGGACGTGTGATGCGTCAAATGTGAAACAAATCCTCTTCATCACAAAACGCGCGCTGCAAACGACATTTCCACATTTTTCACCACGTAAATCCATAGCTTCCTCGTGTACGCAGCTATTTCTACGGTTCATACTTTTTGTAACGTATACCGCGTGCACTATGGTGCGTCACGCGTGGTCGTGCGCGTTTTCGACCACTCGTACGTTCACGACCAGCCAGGCGTACATACCTACGCTATAATAACGCATATTATTATAATACGCGTACAATAATAATAATAATAATAATAATAATAATAATAATACGTGTGTATTATCTGTATATAATAATGTACGCTACACTATACGTATGCACGCCTAAGTATAATGCGTAGGTATATGCGGATATGTGAAAACAGTAGTCACGTTGTCGGTATACATTATATAGTCACCAACCCTTGGGTGAAGAAAAAAATGAAACCGATCGGGTATTTATTTATTTTTTTCCTGTCCACACAATATACCATCAACGTACTGTACTGCACGAGACGCTGCACGAAGTCCGTGTACATCTCCGCATAGGTTATACAGCAGCTATCTGTATATAGGTACCCGGCGGCGTGACGTCACCTGCACAAGGTGCTCATTGTTGGGTACACGCGTGTGTGCGTGCTTGTTCCCTTTCGTTTTATTACCATTTTTATCATTACAATCGTGTGTATAAAGAATCCCCACACACGTACACACGTATATAGGTACAATAATATAATATGGTCGAAGCGTACACGCACACCGCAAGAGGGTCCGCAGCGGCGACAACGACAACGACGACGACGACGACGACGGTGGAACGACCGGTAACACGGGATATAAATCAAAGTAAAACCGGACAGACGGGGACACGCCTACGACTATATATACCATACGAAACAGGACACTGAATTCCCATATTGGTCGGCGACACGACAATCCGGCCGGCATTTCTACAGTCATATACATAAATAAATGTGTACACCATAACGACGGGCATGCATGATAGCATACATAGGTATATAATTCTACATATTGTTGTATATACTGACCGCACTGCACGACGAACGCGCGTGTCCTTTGGAATCCGTTTTCCCTTTCCGCGACGCCGCAGCACCCTTTATAAGATAGCTAAGAAAAGCGAAAAGAAACAACGAAATAAAATCGTACATCGGTACGGCAACATAATATCATACATTGTAACGTGCAGTTATACGTAGGTACCACGGACGACGACGAACTATACGCGCTACAGTTTTAAAATTATAATATTTTGCAAACGGCGTACAATACGGTTTAATACGTTCTATCATATTATAATATCATATCCGTTATTCGGAATAAAACCTTACAATGTAAGAACTTATATTCGTTGCGCGCTTCACGTGCCCCCTTCAAGTGGTCTACTTGAAATTGCATCCGCTGCAGTGTTCAGTGCATTTTTTTTTACAGTTACAACGCGCGCCATATAATTGCACTGCATAATATATGAAAGATTTTATATGCATCATATATGGGCACAAAAACTTATCTGATATTGTACGTATAACATTATCGACATCGGTGGTCAAATATGATATATATTTATGTTGTATTGTGTACCTATGCGCGTGCGAAACAATAACCTACGCACATATTACTATAGGTATTATTATAAAATTATAGTCAAGAAACTAAAAATATAATATAAAGTGTAAGAGTAGCACTATAGGTACACTGCCACGCATGTACATATTATATAGCTGGAGCTAAATTTAAAAAGTATTATCGCCAGTGCGCCGCGATTTAGAGAATTCTATTATATAATTGCGCAATACGTAAATAAATATATATTTATAGATATATATAATGTAAATGTATTTAGGTACCCCACGGCCGAGCAGAATATTTGCATTATATTCAAAGCACATTGACACCATGTGTATGTAATAATGAAATCGTGAAAATAATATAACCCGTGCGGTAACCCTTTCCGACATAGTTACATAATTAAATATCGTAGGTATGTATACTATTAGCGATTGTATTATACCTTAGTGCGTACATAGAAATAGCTAGAAAGAAAATATTCTACATTGTATATAATATAGCATTGCAATATTTTCGTATGGGAAACGAAACACAATTATCTATAATAAAGTGAGTGCCGCTTAATGTGATCACATTGGTTCGGATCATCTGATTCTATTAACCGGTTGATTCCCTAAAACATTTTTTTTTTTTTTTTTTAAGATATTTTTATGTCGATACATATGTTTAAAATTAAAAAAAAATACATTTAAAATAAATTCAAGCAACTATCTATTTTTTATTGAACTTGAAAATCTACTAATTTAATTTTCATATTAGCTGGAAATTAAATCGCAAATTCAATTAATATATGTATACATAATTTTTATGTCATAAAATTTTTTAGATAATCTTCTGCACCTTGATAATATGCATCTTTCTTTTTCTTTACATATTCTTTTTAAAACATTCTTTCTGTTATTCCATTGAGTCAACATATTTTTATTGTTGGACTAAAATTGTCTACTCCTAAATGCAAAGCTAATTTATAGATTTTTCTTATTTGAATAAAATTAGTCTTATTAATTAATTATTTTAAAAAAACCATAAAAACGATAAGAATGTTCACAAAAGTGATTCAACTATATCCGATACTTAGTGATTCTATTAAATCAATTTAACATTAGTACTTAGTAGTATAAGATTTGACTTGGGATTTTTAATTTTGATTCCAATAAACGGTTGTTGATTCTATAAACCAGTATGATCATATTAAGTGGAACTTACTGTATTATGAGTTTACATATATTCACGTGTATGTAAATAATATGCGTGCGTGTACGGCAATCGACTAGTACACCTGAATCGGTCTTATATACATTATATTGCGACGTATAAGGAATTTGAAGTTTTTCGGTGGATTTTGAATTTTCTAAAAGAATAAAAACATCTACGAATAGGTATGTGTATAAATCGTTGTGTTGTGGTAAGACCCTACGGGGAAATATGGTGCTTTGTACGAAGACGTTCGTTTCTGCTTTTTCCAAAGACGTATTAAACAAAACGAGGACGTTAGAGGAGATAAAAGAGGCAATATAATTTCACAATGCGGGCGTTATATTGAGTATATATATATATATATATATATTATATATAAGTGTATACATAAATTTCCCGAGTAAGAGAGAAAATGCGAGAAAGAGTTGGCGGAGAAGAGTCACGTGGCGTCGTCGGTGGCGCGGGGGAGGAGGAAACAAACTCTGATAAAGCAATAACCGTAGATCTGTGTCCGGGGGGAGGAGGGGGGCAAGGTTTACCTAACTAACTCCCGGGGCATTATCTCTGAGAAAACTTTCAGCTAAATTGACTATTTTCAAAGGTCTTCTTCGTTTTACTTTATGCGGCACCAAGCGATTCCGATTTTTATCAAGCCGTAAAGTTTTATCGTCTCCCTGCCCCCGCGGCCCACACTTCCTCCCGCCACCACCACCCCGGGCGCTTGCTAACGTTAAATTTATTTGCGGCTGTCATAAATTTGCCGGGACGAAAAAAATGGATATTACTGCACAGTTAGAACAAGTCGAGAACAACTCACCCCATTTAATGGCGCTCGTCCATCCGACCGGCCAAGTTTAATCAATCCATTAACAAGACCCTTATACCCTCTTATTTTTTACTTTATTATTTTTTAACTACTATCTATATACTTCGTTGGTGTGTCTTGAGTATAATACAGATTTACCGCGAAACTGGCCAATTACATGGATAAATTGATTGCAATTAAATTTTACGCGTTTCTCCATTGATTATACATCGGTGCCCGCATTTAAACGGTTTACTTATATTATATATATATATATATATATATACATCGGAGATCGATTTGAATACATAATACGGCTACATAATAGATAGCTAAATGTATATAAACACGTGACCTTACATATTTTATATTATAATAGGATTATCGAATTATCGTTTAGCCTATGATAAGATTTTTTCTCCCGTCAAAGTTCACACTGACGCATTCGTGACGGATTCGCGGGAGGAGGGGTCCATGAGGTCTGGATCCCCCTCCCTTAGACATCGATATAATTGTATACACTTGAAGTTTTTAATATAAATTATGCGTTAGAAATACATATAATTTTTTAGGACCCTCCCAAGAAAATGTTGAGACCTCCAACGCACTGATGCGTGTTTTGCGTGCGTCCAGTCGATCATATACCTATTCTCTCAAAATGATAAATATTCATTATTTTGACAAAATATTGTGTATTTAATTTTTGATCTAATGTTCCGCATTACCTGTATTTTTGGTTCAGTTTGACCATTTCAATCAAGGTAAGAACAGTGCCATTCGATTATTTCTATAATGTACTATTGGATGGAATAATTATAGTTTTGTCAATTCCGCGATAAATTCGATAATTCTTTTTCATAACATTAACCAT
This sequence comes from Chaitophorus viminalis, assembly GCA_025469195.1. Lineage (NCBI taxonomy): Eukaryota > Metazoa > Arthropoda > Insecta > Hemiptera > Aphididae > Chaitophorus > Chaitophorus viminalis. Next base: position 160,978 of record JAIPRK010000578.1, on the reverse strand, counting down.
GTCATTTGATTATAGGCTATTATTATCTACTTATTAATGTTGTATTCTTATAATGTAATTACTGTCACAACTTTTCGGAGCCTCCCACGTACAATATGTATAATACCTACTCGTATACTGTGTTTGTCATTATAAACAGTTGTCTACTGTATCGAATGCGACGTCGTTGGACAAAACTGCGAAACAAAGTTAAACAAAATACATTTTTCGGAGTTTTTCATTCATTCGGTCGTATACAAAAGAATTGTTTAGAATAAAGTTACGCACGATAGCAATGCAAACGACTTAACAAAAAAAACCTCTCCATTTAAAAAGCCAATTCAAAACGAAATGGTTAACGCGATGATATTAGATCAACGTGATGGTGGCGAATAATGGGCTGAACAAAAAGGAAAACCGATGTGTGCATAAGAGAGAGAGAGAGAGAGAGAGAGAGAGAGACCGTAAAACGTTTAAATTATATTGCTACCGACACGATCATGTCGAATAATAACATTTAATCGTCATCAATATAAACGCGTTGTAGGAGAGCGTGCATTCGATGAAATTTACAATGATATTAAACTACGATCAAACCACTGCAGTGTTATTACGACGAGCTCGCGTCCCGTACGACGATAAAACGATTCAATGTTTGAAGAGTCGAGATTTACTACGACGACGGTGGCGGTCGTAACGTTCAAACAACGAAATATATGCGTCGTCAAGAACGCATTTTTGGTACCTATGTAATGTAGGTTGTATTTGTGCATTGCAATGGTGCTGCTGCAGTGATGTGTCGTCGTGAAATATGTTCAGGTGCGATGGGAAAAAACTGGGGAAAAATAAAAAAAGATCCCAAATGTCGCTTAGTATATAAAATTTTAAAATATTGTTAAAGTGGTTCCGAACGTTATTATTTGATTGCAGCTCGTAAACGCGCGACGTATATCGTGATAATCCGTGTCCGTTCGTATAATATTATTATACGCACTGTAACGATTTCTGTTTCCGTGTTTTACGAATTCCTAGGTGATCCAACCTCGGTGTTGTGGTACTTTAATTATTATGGACTCATTTAGGACAATATATAATTTACAAAAGTAACAATTATATATATATATACAATTATTAATTATTAAATGAAATAATTTTATGTGGACGCCTTTGTAAGGCTCAAGTACAGTGATAATAAATTTACCATAAAAAATGATATGAACATAATATACAACATAATATAAAGGAGTACAATTTAACATATTAAAGAAAAAATAACAATTAGATTAATTTAAATCGACGGCATTACCTATGGGAAAGATAAATACAACATTTTAAGGAGACTCAGCTTGTTAAACTATGAATTAAGTGTAACAAATAGGTCCACATTTCTCAGCTCATTATATTCTCGAGCAATGCTATCAAAGGGTTGTTTGCAGCCAGCAAAGTCGTATAGAAAGAAGGGACAGAACCCTGTATGGCTGTATACAATAAAATGCGTGTACCGACACGGGTCCTTGCAGTAATTTCGTAATATTTACGCACGGGCGTAGGTGTATAATATTATAATGTAGGTAATATATAATTGTTAACACGATTTACCGTTATAATATATACGCCTAAATGTATAATAACGTATAATTTTGGTACACAGCGGTCGTTACGACAAACCGTATTGCTGTGTTCCTTACCTTATCCCACCCCTTTTTGGCCGTATTGTTGAATATACAAACTAGGTGTCTAAAAACATTATTATTAATTTCGCATACCCTCATCCACAACTGTTTAACATGTATGTACAGCGTGATTCTACCAGCATGGAATGTCGGATTTCACGCGACAGAATAATAGAATAATTTCATTATTCTAAAATCAATGGTACGATACATATACGATAGTGTCGTATATCGCGTAGACGTACACGACGACAATGAAATAACCAATAACACGAGTACTTATTCAATTATATTTTATTAATTGAGTATGAATGTATTTATGTATGTATATATACATATATGCATTGGTTCAAGTGGTAGAAAGGTTGAGGGAGGACTATAATCACCAAAAATTGAGGAGCGTTCTCTTATTACTACATTTTTTTTTAGGTAGCCCATAATATCATTTTTTTTTTGTATACACATTTGTCTATAAAAAGTGTTATGTGGTGTAAAATCTTTAAACAAATTTCCTTCTAATAAAAACAAATTAATCCTACAGCTTATTATGCCTGATTATTAAAAATAAATTACATAATTTAGTCAGAAGTGTTAAAAAATTAAATTTAAATTTGAATTTGTTCTTATTTAAGTCTTAAATATTTCATTAAAAATACAAATAAAAACCAATTTCTATTGAACATATCATATTTTATAATAAAATAATATCACATCTCACAAGCTTAACTTGTAATTATTTTTATATTTTATTTCTATAAAAAACGATCTTAAAGCCTATAATTGTAACAAAATTAAGAATAAACAATATTGCTATAATCTTGCTAACCTTTGATGTTGGTCAATAAATCTTAAATTTCAACGTTAACGAGAATATAATCTTATATATTTATTTCTTACAAACCGGCATATCACAGTATATTATAGATATTATTATATTAATTATTTTTGTTTGGATTCAACTTTTTTTCCATTTGTACAATAATATATTTCATTATATAAAAATATTATATAAATCGTTTATTGTAATTTATATAATAATTAATAACGCGGTTTAGGAGACTTAAATTAAAGGGGACGCATAATCTTACCTTAAATAAGTAGAGGGGGATTCCGTTCTCCTCCGTCCACTCACTTTAACCACTGTATATATGTGTGTTTAGGTATGCGCCGTATGTTGTTCCGAAAACGTGATTTTGAATAATATAATCCAGCGACCAACGACACGCTGCGCGAACAGTCATGAATATTTTAATAGGTCGTAGATTTTATTGATCCTCCTGCTCCCTTACCCGCATTATATTACTTGAACGCATATAAGAACAGGCTAACAATAATTAACGCAACACGCATATGACCTATACAGTGTTATAATGTATTATTATACAGTATTATATGTATCTATATCACCCGCGATTACTGCAGTACAGTTTTGTTCACAATAACGTAATAAATAACATCGCGATTGCAATGCGTACAATGTATATTACAATATGGACGCACCTGGATATACCTGGTTGGGCTCGTAAAGACGAAAACCGATCAAATAACTATGCAGTTACCAAGGGTGTCTCCAGAGATTTGGTTGGGAGGAGACCTAGTAAAAATATTCGAAATATTTTATAACAAAAAAAAAAACAATTTTTACACATCAATTGTATAATCTTTTCGGTTAAAAAGATCCATTCCATTATTATAAATATAATTTATTATGCATAATGCTGTTAACCTATCTTCCGACGGCATTCTCGTGCGACGTCAAACTTGGTTTCAGTTTGTTTTTAAATCAGTTTTTTCAATCGGTTTAAACTTATAGGACATTAAGAACAATAAATAAAAAATTAAATTAAAATATAAATATAAGTGACGGATTAGATAGACTGTAGAGGCCTCCCAGCGGAGGAACCACGGCGAACGACGCCAAGTTTGATTTTATTCTTTTTTTAACAATACACATTTTTTTTTAGATAAATACGAACTTGGACAAGGCCTTGGTCCCTAGTCCCCCCCTTGGAGTCACCTGAAACGTGTTCAAGTCTGCGTATGTAGCACTTGTATCTGTAACGAATATCCGTTGCACGGACATTCCTTATTCCCGTTCCCATACTCTCTAGATACGCGCGCCCTTAAACCTTATATATTACGTGGCCGCGGACTTACGTATTGAGCCATATTTCTGCCAAACGTTTTTCATTTGTGTAACCAAGCATAAATCGCACAATAATAATATATATAATAATCATATAACGTGGATTTAGGGCGAAGATGCCACGGGTTTCACCCCCACGACCGAAAAGAAAAAAAGTCCTTAGCTACTATATATTATAGTTTTATAATTTTTCAAAGGTAAGTGATATTATATGCCAAGTGAAATATTAATTTTAATTCCGCACGGTCAAAATTAAATACTAATACAGCAGTAGATAGCTATAACGGACCGTAGAAAATTATGTGTATGCGTAGAGCTATATGTATGTATAATAGTAATATGGTTATGGCAGGGTCGCTGTTAAAGGCTCGCCTGGTCGGGCCTTTAGTGTAAGTGTGCTCGGACCGTATATAGATGCAGCTAGTTGTATAGCATTATACAAAATGAATAGGTCGACGAATAACACGGCACGGGAATTAGTAGGGGAAATTAATTAAATACTTAATGAAATTACGTTTATTATTTATACGCGTGCGAGCGGTTATGTTCGTGTAAATTAGAAAAACAAAAAAAAAAAAAAAACCAACAGATCGTGTTTATTCCCGATATGTTTATGGGTGTACCTAATACCTAAATGTAGTGTATATACGTGCGATGTAATATAATAAATATTCGTTAAAAATGTTAGTGCAAGTGTGTGGGTTACGGAGTGAATAATAATAATAATTATCACAAATCTGGCCTTGATTTTTCCATTGTTTTTGTTACGTTGACGTTTTTGTTTTTGTAAAATTAACGCCTTGGGATACGCGAGACCAGTAATTAACCGGGTGCGTGTTACCCCGTGCTTATTAATCGGTATCGTAAATATAAGCGTGAAACTTTACCCGAAAATAAAACCGAAAAACTCGTACCGTGTTGTGCCGCCACCGCCGTCGCCGCTGCAAAAGACCGATAGCGGACGAAAAAATATCACCTGTCGTCGTCGGTACAAACAATGTTATATACATTTTTTGCATCATATATTATAAACACAGTGCTGATAACAACTAAAATAATTTAAATTATGATAATCGTGTAACAAATTAATAAATAACGTCGCTAGTATAAAAACTATATAATTTCAATTTGGGAAGTGTTCATGCCGTAAGTATTGTAATAATAACAATAATAATAACATTTTACGCAATGAAATATTATTTTATTTGAATATTCGAAAACGTACGTGCAGGTAAATGTTAAAATGTTGATCCAATACGTATGTTTTGCAGCAATATTATACCAACTAATACGGATTGATTGCAATCGAATATAATGCAGCAGGAAAAAAAAGATTTCAAGTTTTGTACCCAATATAGGTACGTAAATTTTAACGACTTTCGTAGTAAATGTTTACAGATTATTCCTTCGCGTTTATTGGTCAATTCTAATACGGCAAAACAATATGATTTTATATGATATATATTATACCTATATATTTAGTATTATGTCATAATATGTTTAGGATAAAATATTATTTAACTTTTTGTTCGATTTTCCTGGAAACTACATATGGATTCAAATTCGGGTATTTTGCAAAATTCCTAGCATTATGCATATTGCCCACCAGTTTTCGGGAAACAAATGATCTTCAATATTGTTGTAAAATGCTATTTTTTTTTAGGCAAAGTAAAAAACAATTTATTTTATGTTATATTATACGAGTGTGTACTAGGATTCTTATTATTATTATATATTATTACTCGTATTTAATTCGTAATTTAATTTAGAGTTATATTATATTTTTATTCATATTATTAATATAAAGTATATTATTGATATTATGATTATATATATTTTGTTAAAACTACTAGCTACTTTTACAACATTTTGATATATACAAAATATTAATTTTATGACAAATAATACATATTTTTAAAAATCTTTGGCCAATTCATGTGAACTTTTCCTATGGGACTGATCGTAACGTCAAATCTGTATCTGTTTAAACTTCGTAAACTTCGTAAATTGTAGTAGATTTTTCTGGCATATTGTAAAGCGACTTCTGGCGTATTACTGTTTTAAAACTCTATCTCATTCTTCAAACTCAATTTTGTTTATTTTTATCACATTGTCTATCTACTCTGCGCTTGACATTAAACATAATACGCCTAGGCAAAGCTCATATATTATGAATATCGTCTAATGATCTTTGGTATTTCATATAAAGCCTCGGCATTTTGCAAAAACCCGGATTATCCATATTACCGGTAACATATATAATACATACCTATTCAACATAACTAATAATTATGTATGTAGGACATGTAATACGCACCGAAAAATATTTATTTTGTCACTGCAATGTGCGTATGGTTTTATTGTATTCTAAATTTACATTCATGCGATGATTTGCATGTTTCATGAGCTATGATCGGTTCTCAATCGTTAATCATAATTGCTTAGTAATTTATATTCATTATTCTTAACCGTACAGTTTTTACGCATATTCTCCTTGCGTTTAACGTCATACCCCACTCTGTGTAGGTACGCATAATGCGAAGATTACAATAATGATATATTGTTAAATATAGAATAAAGATTCGTCTGTACAGTTTAAATGATATAGTACGTCATAATATGGAAGGCTAACGACTACGGTTGACCAAGCCCTCCATAAACATGTATAATAACTCCATGAATCTAAAATGGAAAAAATAATAATAATGATATAGGAGGTGTACGTTTTTAATTGTAGACAAACTATTATTATTATTGTTTAAACATACGTATAGTCTTTGAAAACCCATGAAGATGAGGTATTCAATTTTTCTCGTGCATTTCTCCTTTCTTGTTTTTTTAAAAAAAATATAGTAATACAAGACCAAATTATATTATATAAACGTATATACAAATTGAATATACTATTTTTCAGATATTGTGTCTTTTTTTTCGTATTTTCAACTGCCGATGTTGAGGCTAATGTCAAAAGTATTTTGCTTGAAATACAAAATATTTAGTATTGTTTTTAATATGTGGATAATTTGTATAAACATTATATTACTAAGTAAGTAATATTAGTGTATTAATAATACTCAGAAATAATCGTAAGTACCTAACGTATATACTTTGGACAGCTTGAAAATTACATACCGAATTTCCTGGAAATGATCCATTAAATCAAATCCTATACTAATTTTACGTTAAATAATAATAACTTAAATCAATCGATACAGCATAAACTACAACATGCACTTTAACACTAGGAATAATTAATAATATAGGTTTGATATCATATATTAAGTATTACGCAGCTTAATCTGATGTGGTTGTTATTAAATTATTCTACGATTATGTTCTTTGGTTAAAATTAATTAAAGTTAATTTTATCGCAATATATTTCTAATGATTAAATTTAAAATATTAAGCATTATATTTTTGTTATATTCTAGTTCTATTTTAAATTCGCTTTGCTGATCATTTTATTTTTTATGACTCAGGCGTAACATATTATATATAACATATTATTTATTTACTTTGATGTGGGTGTATGTATTAAATCGTTATTGAAATGTCAGACGTAAAAATAATAACTCTATATACTATAAATTGCGTTATAATGAATTTTTATTTATTCATAATATATTCATATCTATAATGTAAGATTCAGTGAGTATAATAATTTAGATGATGTACGTGTGTTATATAGTAAGCTTAATGGTATGGTGGTGGGTGTTATTCGCACATTGTAATATCATAAATCGCAGTAGGAATCGTAGATCAAAATATATGCATTAATCTTCACGATAATAATTTCGTATATCAATACACACATCTACCGCATAGTCGCAATAACAAACACGTGGAAAACGAATCGGTGTGATGGATAAACACGTTATGCATGCAATTATAATGAATACGTTGTCCGTAAAACATTGCGAAAAGAATTTATCATATCGCATACGGCGATAAAATGTATATACGTTGTTATTTATTTATATAAGCATAGAATAATATGTTTAATGATATTTTTATTTTACATCATTGTAACGCAGATATAGACGTAGAACATATACGTTGTAATCGGTATGTAAGTATTATTATTATTATTATTATTATTATTATTATTGTTATTACGTTTTATCACCGTTATTTAAATTTAATTTTTATGTATACCGTGGCGCGTGCAACCGACCGACGGTAGGTAATGTACGTCATAAACATATATAATAATGTATATAGTATAGTTTTGCTCGGTAATAAAAAAAATTATCGTTCGTTCCATCGCAGACCACAGTGGTATCAGCCAATAAATCACTGCTCACTGTTTATATAATCGAATCGGTTTAATTTACTAGTGCCTACTTGGAACATAATACATAATGTATTGTTGTTTTGCACCAACATGAACACAATTATTATACATTTTGATGGCTTTTCTATGCACATATACATTCGAAGCAAGTGTTAATAATTTGAGATCGACGTTCAATAAGAACGTCTGCAAATTATTATTATTGTTGTTGTACAAGGTCGTGTAATATTTTGTTATGTAAAATCGTATGTTTAGGTAGGTACCAGTTTGTGCTAAAATGATACTTATCGTTAATTATCGTGCCGATTCAGATTACGAGTATTCTAAAAGACAAATGGCTGTAAAGGGTTCACGTAAATCAATAAATGTACATGTTGCGACTGCAAATGGTGTAGATATAAGAGGATTTTAATAATACACGAAAAATGTTTATTATATACAGTACCTATAAGTTACGATAATTTTTGTAAATATAATTGTTTATTTTAATCTTTACAACTATGAAATCAAATGCGGATGTTTTTAATTGACAATTATTTCAAAAATAAACTATATATTTTTTTATTACATAATATACATAAATGATTGCTTACATAATAATATTGTCGTTATTATTGTGATAATTTATAATTTATTGTTATATGATATAACTTTTAATTAGATGTACCATCCCAAAATTTAAAAACATTTATAGTGTAAACAAATTGATATTACACTATAATTTCCATATTATAAAAAACTCATAAATTATCTGTGCAGACATTTTATGTTTTCAAATGTAATATTATTGTACATAGAATACCAACATAATAATTACGTATTAGGTTCATCCAAGCTAAACCACAAAAAAATTATTGATAAGATATAACACAACGCGTAACTATAGTACGTAAATGGTGCGTAACATATTATTGTCATTACAACTGCGAATCGCCACTGTAAATATAAAACGATATTATTTAACATTTGATTAAAATCAATAAGAAATAATAATCGCCATAAATGGACTTATATGTAGTTTACCAGTATGTCAGTATCTATAGACTATTCACTTCAGTACTTTAGTCTTTATTGGTACAATGTTACAGTAGGAAACCAATTCACCATACTGTGTGTTTTTGTCAGTAATAATATAATATAATAAAGTCACGTGTTTTTGATGGATAACAGACAGGAAAAAGCCCGCCCGGAAGAATAAATATTAAACAGACATGTTCACTCGTATCAATTGCATGATCGCGTATCTTATTCTTACTATACCGGTACTGTTTCTCATATACCAGATTACTATATTATACCCTGAAGTACACGATTTTCACATGAGAAATTACAAATGTAAACGATACTCGCATATCACAATATATTTTATATTAACACTGAATGAGAAAAAATGTACCTAATTTAAAATTAATTGTTAATTAGATATTTTGACTAAGTATACGATATGTATAGATGTCTGTTATGCCGGAAAATAGTAAATAACGGCACAGCAAAGTGCTGAGTACGACTATCATTTCGGAGGGGCTCATTTTTTCCTTCCACGAATATAATATTTAGTGTATTAATATAGAAATAACGGTATAGAAGATATGTATTGCATAGAGTTTATGGGATGCATTTCACAAAACAATTTCGTAAGACTAATTAATATACTATAGTATGCTAAACAGAAACCTAGCTTTATGTATATATAGATAGATACTCTTCTAAATAATTGAATGATTTACACCTAATAAAACTAGAGATTTATATATATATATTTAAATGATGATGATCGTTATAGGTATATATAATATACCATAATATACCTATACATATAAATTATATACTTATTAACCGTATGATAACAACTACTCCAAAAATACCTATATTGTCTGTTCTTTCCTTTAAAATACGAGTTATATATATACAGTCATATTATATACCTATATATGAACATTATTGTCATGAAAAAAAAAATATGTATATAGGTACTATTAATAATATAGTCTAACACTTTGTGTTATTTTTAATGTGTACGAGTCTATTATACATTTTTAACTATATATGCTAATATGGTTCTATAATTTCTTTTATTTTTATGATCTACTATTTTCACTAGGCATAAAACAAAAATCATCGATAAAATTTGGTTAGTAAAGGTTAAAAACATTTTTTCAAAGTTTAGTACATACCATATTATATACCTATACCTGTTTAATTTTATAATATCTAACATGAACATATTTATATATATTGTATATTTATAAATTATTTTGCACGTTTCGTTATAAAACACTATATATAATAAAAATGATGTTTGTGAGGTAAAAAAAAAAGTCATGTGTATTATAATATATATAATTTAATATATATATATATATATATATATTTGTATATACATGGAAAGAAAATGGAAAAAAAGAAAGAAGAGGAGAGTTAATTTTTATGTAAATAAAACGCCACGCAAATGGCTCCGTGTAATACTAATTTTATACATTAAAAAAGCTAATTAAAGTAGTTTTAAATGGCAAATGTTCTCCTTTATTTCTACTCTCGTCCATTTCAAGTCTCGTCGTCGTCGTTGTCGTATATATACCTTCGCACTATACACATACTTTATAACGACCCATTTGTACAAGCGGTGAGAACATTTCATTCGACTTTTGAATTAACATTAATTTTTTTTTTTTTGCTTTTCGTAAACATTTTATTATTAAAAGCGGTACGGCCGGCGTGTATCGCTGCAGATATCACCCGTGTTTTCCGCAGCGAGTGGACCCGAAGTCTCATTCAAGATATTATAATATATAGTTCAATGAACGTGATGTAGTCTAAACCACAAACACAACAAATACCTACACACAGCACATAATATATATTGCATCCGATTGATGTACCTATACGTTATATAATAATGACGTACGTATGGATGTGTAATGGATTTTAAAATTGGAAAAATGTGTATACGCATGTCGATATATCGATAACGATGCATATGCATTACACTGGTGTTTTTATTGGCTTACACATATGCTCGCGTATGCACGATTATGCACAATTGATGCGTATAAGTTTTAAACCTATATAACGTGTTTGTTGTATGCGCATTTCTATATGAATATATAGCAGCGATCGGGATTAGCGTTTACCGTGCGGACGTATACTCCAACGTTTGATTTATATACGACAGATAATATGTATATATTATACATTCATATATGTATAACACGTAAATATACGTACGTCAAGAGCAAAATTATTTACAATAAGTATAAATCTTATGCGCATGTACAGTCAGTATTATACTATTGCATTTCCATACTATACACGTTCGATGTAAGTGTACCTGTATATTCCGCAGTATTGCACTCGCACGTATATATGTGATGGGTAAAACGGAGTGAGAACTACTATATTTATATAAGCTGCAGTGCAAGCACAACACTGATCACGCTTTATTCCTATACTTTTATATATCGTATCATATCTATATATAGAGACATGTGTATGTTGGAAAAGGATGAGCTTGTATAAATATATATATATTAAGGAGAGCGCTGCTGCAGCAGTGTATACGCAGCTGGTGGGATATAAGTTTTCTCGGTAGTGGCATGCGCAGTTCAATATATAGTTGTATTTGGGCGATTAAAAAAGAAATATGGCCGGCGGCGAAACCCTCGGGAAGACGTCTTCCTATATCAACCTCCTTCGTAATACCCTCGACCCTGGCTCCCACGCCCCGACGCTGCACCGTCGGCTTCCACCGCCTGCGTGCGCCCGCGTCTGAGTAATGATGTTGTTTCAACGTTAGCGCACCGCCGTGCCAGAAACTTTCCGTGTGCTGAAGGAAATGTGCACATAAATATATATATATACGGCAAGTACGCTTTTCCCTGTGAATATAATAATAATAATAATAATAATAATAATAATAATAATAATAATATAGTGTAGTATAACTATTATTAGAAACGCTGAGCGTGTAGTGCACGTGGTGTTCTCTGCTCCCTCCGTAATGCAGCAGCAGCCCTTCAGCATCAGCCCACGATCCCTTTCTTATATAATTTATACATGTGTGTGTGTGTGTGTGTGTGTGTGTGTGTGTGTGTGTAAACGTGGTATGATTTATTCGACATTCGCGTGCGTATACATGCAGTTCCTCGGAGGGACACAGAAAGAGAGAGAGAGATCAATACCAGAAAAACAATAATTAATAGCAAGTCTCCAAAACGTATACAGTCGTACAAGTCTGGAGATTTTATACATCATATATACCATTATAATACACATCTATACATTTTATGGGCGAATAAATGTATTAAAAAGGTTATACACGCCATTATCATACGATAGTTCGCGCGTAAAAGCAGCATAGGTAAATATTTTATACGCGAGGTTTTTAATACGTAGGGTATACGCGATATGGTTGCAGAATCAGTCAAAAGGGTTCTGATATATTTTACCGTAAACACGTAAAAACATATAATTTTTATTCTTACGTACCTACTATATAAACGAACTTATGCAAAATACCTACAGTATTTTTCAATGCTTTAGGGTAGGTAATTGAGTACGGCTGAAATAATATTCCAAAGGATACATACACATGTAGACGTATATATGAGGCTCTACTTCTGCAACGTGTTTAATTAATTACAATTATTGCATTTCAACGACTGGTCCTGCAGTTCCTACACGCATTTGCTGTATAATGACCAAGCTTTTATGAAATATACAGTGTGTTCGTTGAACACACTGTATTTTATTTGCTATTATAATATATAATATGTTGAACAAAATTACGGTTTGACTTTACAGACGTTTCGTGATTACGAAATAAGAAAATTGATATAAAATACAAATTACTTCTATAAGTACCTGCGTGTAATTATATTATGAATTATATATGTAATGCATATACCGTTCACGTATATCTATAATCTATCTAATATGAAATTAAATACAAGAGTAGGATTAGTTTCATATGGAATCGCAATTGTTCAAAAAACGCATCACCCATAATACGAGTAGATTGTTTCTCGTCGTGCGGAATAATGTGTACCTATATACTGAACAATAATGAATACGATGTATGTATATAGTAGCTGTGTGCATACAATTTTATAACATATGTACTGAAACTGTAGATAAACATTTTTATTGTACAGACCATATATACATATATACATATTACATACTATACTATATAAATAGTGTGTGACGTCGTCGGTGGGGGTGGCGGCGCAGGATTGTACCAGATATTTTTTTGGTAGGCACCGTTTGTATATTATATGATATACTATACCCAACTATATACCTACTGCTGCAGCAATCGATGTGCGGGATCTCCGATGTTGTAGGTCTGGACCTCAATTGTCTAAATAATTTGTTACACACACCGCCTCGTCGGGTGGACGTGTATAAATAATAACCTGCACAATATCCTATTATAAGTAACAGACCGTAAATATACGTATAAATATACGTTTGTATGTGCGCGTATGAACCCAAACACGTGTACCGTTTAGATATAGTATGACTGTGTACGGACAACATTGCATTTGTTTGGACGTGCGGACGACAATGCGGACTCTGACCTAGATATGCGTACATAACATACAGCATATAATAAATGTGCCTTTGCGGTCGTACTCACGTGTATTCGGCGGATCCTTTTGATTTACGGACCGCACATATATCATCGCCGAACGTATTATCAAAACCGTAACGGTATACAGTGTTGTATGTATTTTTTTTTTCCCAATACGCAACCACGCCCGTGTTTAGACTTTGTTTGGTCACCCAGCTATACGATTGCAGCATGCAGTCGTACTGCGGCATTTATCCTTTTTAGTGCCGCACCAAAATCACTCGAAGGACGAACCTCTAACCGAATATAATAATATTATGTTAGTATACAGCCGTACTCTACACGACGACAACTATAACTACCACTGCAGCAACGTCGCACGCGTATTGGATGTCATCACACGTAAGTCATGTATTTTTTTTAAATATTTTTACTAAAAATTGTACATTGAAAATGTGTAAAGGAATACGCGCATAATATGTGTTTGCGATATAAGCAAATGTACACTCTGCAACGATGATATCTCTATATCTAAGAAAGAGCGAGTTTAGTGTATTATAGAGGTTATAATAAGAAGCTCTCTGAAGCACCTGCAGCAGTAATCTTTCTAATAATAGCATTTTTAAAGAGTTACTTTTAGTATTAGACTTAGATGAGAGGATAATTATTAATTAATAGTGTCTGTTCTGCGGATAATATTTATTGATACACCGAAAAATATGATCAATTTTCACAATTTAATATGTGACAATATACCGATTTCATAACAAATACACGTGTGCCGCATATACTATACACTGAATTTCGCCTGAAGTGCTGCTTTGCAAGTCACCGTGGCCGAGCAAAAAGAAAAATGTAAACGCTGTGTGATCATGCTGAGCAGCACTACCGGCGGCGGCGTAAGAAATTTTTTATTTTTTCTAATCGTTATTATATACCCAACTGCAACTTATGAAAACGCCTTCGTGTTCGCGATGGAAAACCGTCAGCACAATAATCAGATCCTTATACATAATAAATTGCTGCAGTATACCTGCAGTGTATACGAGACAAGATTTATGTGTGTGCGTGTGTGAAAGAGAAGGAAGATAAAAAACGGCATGCATAAATTTTTACAGCGATTATCGCGCACAATAAACTACTGGAAATATATTCCTCGCCGCTAGGGTTTTCGATATACATATAATTTATAATAATATAAAATAGTGTACGATGTGTATCATTTATAATCAGATTTATTATTAATTGTATACGCATTTATTTTTTGCTCTGCAGTAGATACCTGAATAATATATATATATATATATATATCAATATAACGAGTAGGTAAGGCCGCATAATAAATCAGTACATTATACAGTACTGCAGTAGTTAGTATTATTGATTGCCGCAGTTGAAATGTAAATATATAAATATTTACGAAGAATGTATGTGAATATAGCAGAAAATATGATAGGTATACATTAAAGTACAATACAAATAAATAACAGAATAAGGAGGACATCTAGTGGTAGGTACCACATACATAAACAGAACCGTTCTCTTGATGATTGTATGAAAAATTGTGAAAATATACGTGCATTAATTATGGCTTACGATTTTTCATATCATTACTAACTCGTTTAACTATCGTGCAATAGTATCCTTTCGTTCTTAAATACTATCATATTTTTATGTACTATATAGTATATTATAATACCAAAATACGGTTGCAATATGTACTGTATTATTGAATCAACGTTTGCTGTTGTACGCGTATTGCGTGCCAATATACTATAGTCGAGCGACTTGATTAATGTCGAGGACAAAAAGGTGTTAAAACTTTAAATAAAAATTTGAAAAAATCGCACCCACGGCTGCTGCAGCGTTATGCGCGCGATAAAAAATTAAATTTGTTCATGTACACAAAGCGTACGCCACAGTGTCGTAAAACGTTTACGAAAAATACTGTCAAAGCGCGCATATACAGGTATATACACCGGCCGCGGACGATTCGGTCAAATCTCGCCGGCGGCGGCGGCGACGGCGTTTTTTGATGTGCAATATTCTTCCCCCCTTTATACACTTTACACATAGGTATGCACTATATAGCGTTATACGTGCGCACTTATATACACTCTATTACGGCGTTTTAATTGGTAATAACACGAAACCCACAGGTCGTTCGTAAACTTGAAGTCTGCGCAACACGCGCTGCACTGTTTGTGCGTAAAAGCGGTGCGTATATATATATTGTATAATATATAATATGTATACGTGTGCGCGTGTGCACCTATACACACAAGAAGTTTTGTACAATAATATGTGCGCGCGTGTGAGTGAAGGAAATGAGTAGTGCAATAATCGTAAAATACGTTTTTATTATCTGGGCCGAATTGCCACTTCTCGAGCCGTTCCCCCGGTCATGATGATGGTTGTCCCCTCTCGCGGTGTACATCGTATAGTGAATATATATACCACGGCAAATAAACGCACCACGTCCCGCGTATTTGTCGATCAAGTAGACGGCCGCGCTTCCGTATACATATTATATATGTATATTATATACGTATGCATGTGTATATTATTATAAACGTGTCATTTTTATTATGCATTAATGACAGCGGCGGCGGCGGTGCGGGCTATAAAAATAAATATAAAAAAGCATTTTTACGTCCAATTTTATTGCTCGTCGACGACGACCGTCTACGTCTCCCGGTGTACAGACACATCACATACACTTATATACAAGTGTTATTTTATTATGACGTGTACACACAAAACGTATATTTAATATATATCGCCACGACCTACGCTACGTCCGACGCGTGTTGAGGTTGGTCGTCGTCGTCATCGTCATCGGCAGTCGAACGCGTATTAATATATCTATATAATGTTTATAATATAATAATATTTACTTATAATGTACTTTATTATATCATTATAATAATTGATACGATCGCAAGCAATATAATGTAATAATGTACAATATATTATGTATAATCGTTATTGAATTACAAGTGTATTCGCACATAATATGATCTATTTTATACGTAGGTACCTACTCGGTTTGTTCAAAGTGTAGTCTAATATTATTATTGTACCGTATAACTATTATAACTGTAGGTTTAGGGACTTCTAGCATTACCATACTTTTGTTAATTATTGTTAAATATAGCAGAGTGCGAAATAAATTCATTTCTTGGCGCAATGATATATCATGATTCAAAATTTGAATATGCATATTTTTGTATATATTTGATAGATTTTGGAGCAAAATGCTCATTTTAAAATATTAACAAATTTTTCAAATTTAAAATTAAAAACTATAGATACATACAACAATTTATACATATTTTAACCAATCTAAAAAAAAAGAACCGGATGGGCCTCGCTGTGCTTTACAGTAAGGGGTGGAGTGAACCTCGTTCATAGTTCATTACAATGAATTTGTTAAATTTGAATGCAATGATAGGTATCATTATTATATATACGAATTTGAAATATTGTGTCAATATATGCTTTTTAAACGCTTATAAAAAATAATTATACCTATGTATTTGAATAAATTTGAAATTACAGTAACAACAACTTCTTTGAAATCTTCTATTCAATTTTAAAGTATTTTGTACCAGCCAATTTTTTTTTATCAACAGTTATAAAAAAAAAATATATATAAAAAATCGAATATTTCAAACGCTTATATAAGTTGCTTAAAAATCAGTTGAAAAAAAGATGACTCGAAGAAAATGCTATATATGGCTATTTTCTGGTGCATATTTGACCTTTTTTAGGTGCATACTTGGGTATTTTTCAGAGCTACAAGTCTCTAAACCTACGTATAAGTATACATGTAGAATAGCATAAATGGTTTTTAACCTGTACCTACATGCGGTTCGTATATATACTATACGAGGTTTATTATAATGGTTCTTGCGCTGCAAAATAAATGGATAAACGTAAAAATTACACCTACGTACGAAGTATGGTGAACACCATATTTATAGGAGAACAGATCCGCGTAATATTAAGTAATATTCGGAGTGATATTTAGGCATGTTTTCATCCCTTTTTTTAACCTTAGATCGTGTAATTTTTTCAAATTTTAATTTATAGAATATTCGAAAATGTATGTTTACAATATATTTTTCAATAAAATACACTAATTATTATAATTTTTCTGGAGTTTTTTATGTGAAATAGCCTCAATTCAACCCTATACTTTGGAAGTATTTAAATTTCAAATTGCGCATATGTAAAATGTGAAATAATTAGAATTTGTATGAAAAATATCTATGGCTGAAATTCCCATTTGTTGATACTGCCACAGCAGCATATTATTTAGTACTTAAAAAGTAACAAAAAAATCTATGTCTTGCGGAAAATATGTAGCCTTATAATATATATAGAACACATTACCTATATAGGTATCATTTCCGCATTAATCAAAATCTGGAAAGATGCATATCACTTAAGCGCAAAAAAAGGGTGAGAATGATTGTATAAAAATCACTCTGTATACCATCTAAATGATTCATAAACGAGATTAATTACAATAGTTCGCGCAGCAATATAATATAAATAATCAAATATATACATACCCGAATACACGTACAATATTAATATTGCAATGCAGAGTGATTTACGGTAAATGCCGCACGGCTGCATCTAAATTCATATTATACGATTTATTTATATATACATTTATACGCCGTGCGTATATATAAGGTATAATATATATTATGCTGCCGGTCGACGCACAGCTTGTAATGACGCGCGGATTGTTTTTTACACGCGCACACACGCTCGTACTTCGCTCTCTGTATAATGTAAATTATATCATAATATTTATACGTAAGAAACGTAATTTGTTCGGGAAATTAAAAATACATGTTTAATATATTATGTACACGTCTGAAAAAAGGAAATAATTCACGCGATCTTATAATATATACATATTATGCGCAGCTATACGTGCACGCACACTGTACACGTACATAAATAATTTAAAATAATAATTATTATTGCACTGTTGTATACAATATATGCTATATATAGTTACACGATATCCAATATTAGTCACGCGTTTATATGAACGATGTATTAATATATATGCGATTATAATATAAGGTGGACGTCGTGTATATATTACTCGCGTATATACCTATATATTAT
The DNA here is from genome assembly GCA_025469195.1 of Chaitophorus viminalis. Taxonomy (NCBI): domain Eukaryota; kingdom Metazoa; phylum Arthropoda; class Insecta; order Hemiptera; family Aphididae; genus Chaitophorus; species Chaitophorus viminalis. The sequence goes on along the minus strand of JAIPRK010000578.1, from coordinate 142,160 downwards.
AGTTATTATTGCCGCCGAACGAAATAATATATTTTTATGTTTTAGATGTGACGGTACTTGAAACGTAGTATAATTGAATAACTCGATTGCTATACGAATCTATATTATATGGTGTACCTAATATAGGTAACTATAGTTAGCCTGTTTTTATTTATCAACATATACAAAATACTCCGCGGCACAAATATGAAATACGCGTAGTACTCTGCAGGTTCAACAATAAATATAGTCTATATACACGGTATTTATGGAAATATTGATTTTATAGTCCGACGAATTTGCATTTATTCATACCTATATAATTGTGTATGTGAAATGCAATTCATATCAATGTAATGACTATATTATTTACACATTATATATTCTGCGCAAGTTCCCATAATTATATGGCAAAATATAACAATATACTGCAGCAGAAATCTTTACGTTATTAACAACAGCAGTATGTCTCGATTAATGGTAAAATAAAGATGTAATATATGTCATGAAAGATGATATATATATAAGGTACAGTAGAGTACTTCTGCAGAAATTTCAAGATTTAGAGGTGTAAATGTGGGCGACGCACAGCATGCAATTATATAATTTATAATAGTATAGTTTTAAATATATCCTCGCTGTAACTATATTTATAGTTATACTTGCACAAAAAAATTTTGTTAATGGTTTTCTGTGCCAAATTCCGAATGGAATGTTATGTAAGTTTAGAAGAACTTCTCATAATGAGATATTTTAGGTTCATTTCGTTATTACTTTTGATATTTATATTTTTAATGGTATATAAGAATATTATAATAGTCGTAATATACATTTGAGATGACTAAATTTTACTTAGTTTTCTGAGTTTTCTCTCATATGCGCAAAATACAGAGAAAAATATATGAAAACTGTATAATAATGAAAATAAGTAAAGATTTTCTTTAGTACATTTTAAATCTTAGAGTAGACATCGAAAACTTATATTTTAACATACCAAACCTCTTACACACTTGAGAAGTTGAGACTAAAAATTCTATAATATTTTCATGGATCTTTCAAATTGTTTATCAAACACGTGTATAAATCTATAAGTGTACTCAATACAAACTTATATATTTATTAGTATATAAAATTAACTTCCAAAATACAAGCTATTCTCCAATGCATATTATATATTATTAATTTCTTCATGATAACGTACATTGTTGCATAATATAATAATTGCAAAAATATTTTAAAGATTCATGTGGGTATATGCCTATATACTATAATATATATTATTCATTACACAAATCTAGAAAAATTAATAATTATAAAAATATATCTATATCATATAGCTTCATTTACAAGAATATTCACTGTATTATTATTATAATAATACATAAATCTATGAAAAAAACACATGTTATTTGGATTTACATAATTAATATTTACTAATTATTATTTATTATATTATTATTGGTTTATATAATAAACTCATGATTTTAAAATTCAACACATTTTTAATTATTTTACTGCATATTTTATGGTGCTCTAATAATAATTGCTCCTATATAAAAGGTATTGCAATTTATATCTACTTATATATCTATATTGTATACATAAAAGTCAAAACAATGAATTTTCTATTTTTATTTGGTTGGTAATTTCATTAAAACGTTCTGTAATTATGCGACATACACATAATATATATGAGCCCTATTTTTATACAATCATAAATTTAAAATTGTTTATTACATCATGAGTGGAGATTTAATTGAATTCAATCATATTATTGTTTAATATTATAAAATATATGATTATAATAATATGCCTTTATATATATTATGTATAAATGCGTAATCTCAAAAGGTCAAGCAAAATTATTATTGTATATTATATTGCGATTGAACCACAATAACTGTAATTAATTTTAATTTTTACTTATTTCAGATGTATATACATCATACTATTATATCGTACAAAATAGCTATTTATATACATTATTGCACTAATATTAATAATATGTATTTCAATGAGTTTATGCCACTGCAACATTGACAAAACCAGTCAATCACATGTACTATAATATAAGAATAAGTATAAATTTTATACTTAAATATAGCGAGGTACTACAGGAAGAATGGCTTAACATATTTTTCTAATTACATATATTATGTGAACTTAATCCATGTTGGCTTAAATGTGTATATTTCACGATATTTTAGGAAAATCCCATACGGAAAATAATATTGCAGTTCCTATCAACAAAACTTTTAAGTTAAAGTACAAATAGTAAGTGTTACTAAAAAACTGTATCATTTATATAATACTAACCGGTTTGTATAATCCAGCAATTTGTTTTATGTAGGTATACGTCAATTACTGTAAATTATGTTTTTGTTGTATATACTATAGCAACTAGTAATATTATGTGTTATATTATAGTAACTAATTGTTGCAACTTTGCGAGTATATAAAGATAATGAATTATGATCCGTAGGTACAGTATTATTTACCGTGCAGTATAATCTATAGCTATATACAATAATAGTTTGAATAGAACAAGTATTTTTCAGTTATTAATAAAATACCTATAGATTGTACTTTTTGGTTGTTAGTGTTTTTACAATGTTTTGTTAATTTGATATTTACGACTTATATATGATATATTTGATGATTTATATACCGATGTCAACCATTTTATACGCATTGCAATCTTCGTCAATAATACGATGAACGCTAACCGGAAATTTTCTTATGCCCTGCACTTTTTTTCATTTAAAAAAATCATCATGCGCATGTAGCTGCGAGTACCTTTATATATATTCATTAAAACCTCTCTAATACGGAATCATTTGGAACCAAACATTTTTCCGTTGTAAAGAGTTTTCCGTCACAAAGAGGTCAATTTTGTATATTATTTGCTCCGGGAGACCGGGACTATTGACATTTTCCGTTATAAGAAGGATTTTGCCTAATAGAGAGTTCGTTATAGAGAGGTTTTACTGTATATAAATTTAGGTATGTATATAGAGCTATTTAATAAACACCAGCAATTGTATATTTCCGTTTTTCGACGTCGTCGTTAGTCTTATTTTCCGCACGACGTGTTCTGTTCTTATATAATATTATTATACTCTTTCCGTCATTCTCGAATCGACGATTTCGCCGAAAAATCGCATCTCTTTCGAAGACCTGATATTGTATAAATATATGACCTATCCATATATAATATAATATAATAATAATAGTAGTATTATTACTATTATATCGTGCGCTAGGCGAATCTTTTCGGTATACGTTTTGTATACGGTGCTGCCGAAAAGAACGCGCGTGCACAAAGCGTTTGGCGAAAAGAAGAAAAAAAAGTGAGAAGAAAAAACTGAACAATAATAAATAAAAAAAATGAATCTACAAAAATACCCGCACGAAATTCCAAGAACTGGCTCCGCCGCAGCAGACGTTTCACGTGGACGGGAGGGACGCGCGGGCATAACCTTTTGTCGTCGCCGCCGCGGCATTCATGGCCGCCCCGGACGCCGTCCAATAACTCAACCGTAGGCCCCGCCCATCGATGTGCGCGCGCCTGGAAGCCATCTTAGCCCTCGTCGCCGGTCGGTGTGACGCGCAACGAGATCGATTCGATTCCTCGTCGGCGGCGGCAGTGGCGGCTACCGCTGTGCCGTCGCGCATTCGTCGCGTACCGTCGGCACCGGTCGGCACCGGTCGGTCGACGGTATGGGGTCCCGTCGCTGCGGCGGCGGCGAGCCAACGAAACGGAGAAAAAACCCAATAACACTGCACAATATTATTATATATTATCATCACACGCGTCGAGTACGCGAAAACGTCGTCTGAGCCGCGATTGCAGCTGCGGTGCGCGTTTATGAAACGCACGATCGCCAATGTACGGCGAGAAACAGAAAAAACGCATATCGTGGCTTATATACTCGTATAATATATTATTGGTTATTTAAAAGAAAAACTAAATTAAAAAAATCATTATAAACAAATGGACGTATAATATATATATATATATATAGAAAAACAGCATATGCATGTGAGACGGCTTGCAGTGATTTTTCGACATCACTGCTGTATACCGGACGATTCGCGCGCACGCACAAACACGAGCATCAACGCGGCACCGCGTCCGGGGTGACTGCAGCCGCTGCAACGACCCGTGAGCGAGCTGCGCGTGTATAATAACGTACAAACATGGCTGCAGCTGATCTCCAGACGAGGTTTTTATAGCCTCGTAGCCATAAAAACGATGCCGTATAAAATGAGAGAGAATAAGAGAGGAAAAAAAAAGGCCGTACGACCGGGCTCGTGATGATGGTCGGGTCTTTTATGCGTATTATTACGTGTACACATCGCACCGCTGCAACGGGCGATATCCTGCGTTGACGAGCGGCGGCCCTCTTATTTTTATTATTAGCCGGTATATATTATACGCGTATACTACTGCACGGCCAACAAAATATATATATTATTGTTTTATTATTTTCTCGTCCCGCGGTCGGATCGCCGACGCACCGTGCGCGCATATACAGCGATACAGCAGAGTGCATACTGCATCCGGGTATACACGACGGCGTGCACCTTCGTGCGAACCACCGCTGCTGCAGTGTCCGTCTGTTCGCGAAAGTTCATCACGTTTACGTATAATAATAACAATAATAATATTAATATACCTTGTGTTCGTATGCATATAATATATAGTTGCTTGTTCGCATATAATTTACGTGTCCGACAACATGTTTGCGCGAGTGGGTGCAAGTGATGTGCGTGTGTGTGCGCGAGTGATGTATGTACGTATGTGTGTGTGTGTATGTTTGCATGCGCGCGTGTGTATGTGTCTGATGGGAAAACGTTTCGTATACGCATATAGCTTCACCGTCATTCGCTCGCGATTCGCCGGGCGTCCGTAGAGGGCGCTTCGACTACTGCTGCTGCTGCTGCTGCTGCTGCTGCTGCTGCTGCTGCTGCTGCTGCTGCTGCTGCTGCTGCTGCTGCTACTGCTGCTGCTGCTGCAAGTCTTCCGGTAAGTCCGTGATGTACACACACACATATATATATGAAGGTATAAGCGCGTGTTTTCACCATAAGTACGCAACGAGGACCCATATTATTCCTGGTTCCTACAAGTTCTTAATCTAATCAAAAACTATTGTTATTTATCGCATGTTTGTATTATATAATATATATAATATCTAAGTACAGTGAGTTCCACGTAATTATTTGATCATTGCTTTATAGAATCAACCGTTTACTGGAATCAAAATTGAAAATCCAAAACCAAATATTATATTACTATAATGTTAAAATTATCTTTTAATAAAATGATAATATACTTAGGTATACTGCCATAAGCGTGCAGTGATAGTATTATTTTGGACATTCATAAAATATATTGTATTGATATGCTATACGTATCATCGAAGCAGTGTAATAAATTAACTAATTATAAAAATACAATAAGTATCAAGTATTATAGGTATACATACGACCACATATATATATATATACCTACAAAATAATAATAAAAATATTTATTTTACAACAACAAACATTAACATAATAAACAGTACAGAAATATTAAATAACATAAGGGTACTTACGTCGTTTAATTTTTGCTCCTCAATAAAATTTAGTTCAACACGTCACCGCAGATGGTATAAGCAACTGCAGCTAAATAGGTACCTACGCGTTAAATAGTAAGTATAGTATGATATTATATATATACTAAACAGCTATAGACTGAAAACCCGTGTGTTTCACATAACATGATTATAGTATCCTATATAATTAAACACTGTATATTGTGTATATGTTTAGGACGTTTATGTTCTTGTAAGTAATATATATACAATAATGCATACTATATATATTATAACTAACACATAATATTATAACTTAAATACTTCATCAATTGTTTTGCATATTATACGCACGGTAAACAAATTATCTACTGCTGAAATATTGTGTAATAGTGCGCATATAATATATATCTATATATAATATACCCAATTAGGTATATACGCAATACGCATGCATAATTAATAGTTATCATAACTCTCATAACTCTCATAACTCTGCAAGGTCTTGTGGTGTGGCACAACTATAGTTACTTAAGTAATTTATTTTCTCGTTTTTGAGTTTCATACTTTAAAATCTTTAAACTATAATCAACTGACTCTTATATACATTTCATTGTCAATTCACTTACAAGATCAAGTTTTAACATTTTATTGTTTTAACTGTACACTGACGAGAAACTTACAAATCTGCAACCATATTTCAATTATTATTTCCTTTATTGATACGCATCAATGGCACAATATTGATATTATTATTGTGTTAACAGTATACGATATGTACTACATCTTTGATTCTTGGAAATTTACACAAAACAACATTATCTATTAAATTTAAGGGGATTGTCTAAGTCATAATTTTCTGTCTCTGTCTATCACACGTGCAACATAGGAATTTAGGAATTTATAAAAAATACCTGAAGAATTTTGAACCATGTATCAACCAAATGTGCATTACAGCTCTTTCTTTATAGTCAACCATTTAGCTTATGCGTATACTATGACAGTTGTATAAATAATATACTATAAAAGTTAATAAAAACAGAAAAAACACAAAAAATTATAGTATTATTATATATATAGATATATAATAACTTTTAAGATATTCTATTAAATGTTATATGTATATATTCACATACACATAATATATAAGTATTGAGTTTTACGTTTTAAATGTTACAAACTATAGTACCTACTATACAATATAAACTATAGATAAATGTTTGTAAAAATTACTTTTAGAAATCTATACTTATAAACAATTGATAAAACAAAAGTTTTCAATCTATTTTTTTACCATCTACTTTAATGCACAATTCGTATATATATATATATATATATATATATATATATGTTATATGATTCAAATATTTGAATGTTATATCATTGAATTTAACTTTATGTTGTTTTTCAAGCTGTTTTTATTGCCGTTTAACAAGTGCAAGTGTTTATTATTATAATTAATATGAACTATTCAACTATATTATAATGTTATTGACTATATCAATGATAATCAGAACGCAGTAAATATTATAAAAACTATGAATATTATCAGTTCTGTATATATTATAGTGGACGACGGACGTAATATAGTATATTATTTATTATACCACTGCAATGATGTTAAAACAACTATAATTCTATTTTAAACGCTAAATATAGACGATATAATTATTGTACTAAAAATATTTACTTTAATTGCGTTCATCATGATGAAACGTGTAAATAGGAAAACAACGCACAAAATAATATGACGTCCAAGCAAAATGCAATGCGTGTGTTATAATTAGGCATAGTATATAATATGGATAATTGGCTTAAAATTATAATATTTGACCTATAACACACAGTAGGTAGTTTTTCGATGATTTTTAACCGCTCTTAATTTGTAATGAACCCTAGCTAGCTCTTTTGTTATTTTTCGTTAGTTAGGTATATATATATATATATATATATATATAGGTCTAACCGGCTATAATTATAACCAATTTAAATATTTTGGTCCTTATTATATTATATATCCATAAATATATACTTACGTATTATATATATATATATATATATATATATATACACCCTATATAGGTACAACATGTATACATTATTCATAGAAATATTAATGACCGAACGTCGAACCACTCAAACTACGCGGTGCAGTGCGTGAAAACAACGAAAAAACCATTCAACGACGTTGTTTCCGATTTTGAGGAAAAGATAAAATATATATAATAAGAAATGTACACCGTACGCGTATATCATAAATAAAATAATAATAATAATTATCGTATTTTCGTTTTTACAGAAATATATGAAATTTAGCCGCACAGCGTGATACACAATATAGATACGCCGTACATGCATGTATTATACTATACCTACTGGCAACTATATATTATAATATATACTAGCTAAATGCATTATTTAATGTTCGAAGAATTTCAAATTTCATCTGAACGTTTTTCAAAGTAATTTTATACAAAAATAACACATAAACCACTCCACGGTCTATATATATATATATATATATATAATATGTACTATATTGTACATTGTACGCATGTATTTTTAACTTTTTTTTTCACACGTGATATATTATTGCCGTACACAGCTGCTTTATTATAATATATATGTGTGTGTATGTGTGTGTGTGTGTGTGTGTGTGTGTGTGTGAGCGTATAAAACGCGTATATATGTAGGTATTGTGCGAGTTCACATCACTCTAGTGAAATGCCAAAAAAAAATTATCCATACATGTATATACGATGAGTGATTATATAAAGTCGAGTAGTGTAACTGTATACTCGTATGATTTGAATCATTTTGCCATGTACAGCTATTGTATATACAAAAATGTACCTACCACATGTGACGAAAATTGACTCGTAATAAACATACCTATAGTAACAGAAAATATAGATTAGGTCAGGAAGTGTTAAAATAATTAAAATAATTTCAATTGAGTTAGCATTTTTTTTTTCAGATCAAAATAACTCTAACCCGATCCACATTGCTGCAGCATATGAGGTAATTATATTCAAAATCTCTGATACGATTTACACCTATCTGGTATAATATTGCAGCGTATACCATTATATAGTGCATTACTTTGGGTATCTGCATTAGCGTATATTGCGGTCTGCAGGTTTATATCATAATACCGATATAGTGTACCTACTATATATTGCTATATTATGTATATTATGCAATTATAAGTGATATGTTTTTAACAAAAATGAGTAGAGTATACTACTTAATATATACTCTATGTAGAATAAAATTCTCCACATTTTTCGTAGCATATTGAATTACATAATTATATGTGTATAGTAAAATCTAGATAAATAATAAAAACTCATGTAATTAGTATATAATATATATCTTGCCAACTCGAAAGCGGGTGATTTCCAATCTTTATAAATTGAAGTGTGAACTTTCAAATATGCCGCAGTAAATTTACTATACATATAGGTATATATATGTTGGCTTCACACGCAACCGTATCAAACCATATTTAAAAAAACTTCTCGACATTTTTTTCTTTCATTTTTTGGGCAGGGAATGAAAATATAAATGGCTATACACACACACACATACAGGTACACAAAAACATCACACACGCACACACACACACATATATATATATATATATATATAGGTATATATATGCACATACCGTCGATAATTACCGGAAATTATATACCTAACCGGTTAGCGGCTCTTCGGGCTAAAACGAATACCCGTGCTTTTTTTTTCAGCCTATACCAAAAACAGCAAGTTTGAAATTTTTACGGTACAATTATATACGCTGATCAAATAGATCTGTCATGATACGGGTGCAGAAGCTTAAATTATAATGTAGTAAAGAAGTAAAGTAATTATACTATCCGGGAGCTATCAAAATTAAAAATCTCCAAAAAAAAATATTTTCATTTTCCAGCGGAAAAAATTACCGTACATAAGCATTAAAGCCATTCTACGCATCGCGTATTCTATATATTTTGTACCATTGATTTGGGCGTTGTTTTTTTTCGAATAGTATTAAAAAATACAATGTCTATATAGATGATATCGATTTGAACCCAACTATACTTCTTTAAAGAACAAATCAAGAATTATATTCTACCGTCCTTGCCGTTAACGTTAATATTACATATATTAAATATATCTTCTTCGGGATATGTGTACCATGTATACTATTGTATACGCATAAGACGTAGACGTATAAATGCATGCATAAGTTAAAATAACTTTTTGTAAACCAGAAAAAATTAAGTACAAATTGAGCTTTATAACTTATCTTGACAGATTAGAAAATAAACAACCAACATATATAGATATAACTAATGAAAGCCTAGAAACCTATATAAATTATAATAATACCAATCATGAGATAAAATAGTCATATATATATAGAAAAAACCTACATAGATAAGAGTACATACATAATATACTATACATATATAATATAATATAATATGTTTAATACTATTATAAATTTTGATTTTTAAGTAAAGAGAATACTAAATTATACATGAATATTTGTGTGTATCTATGTTAATATGCTAGTGCGGTATTTATAACGTTAGGTTAAAAAAATAAAACATCAAATTTTGAAGTTTTTTTGATTCTGAACGGAGTAATGGAACCTATTGATTTTACAATGAGGTGTGTTTTTTTTTTTTGTGTCTGACGACACCTTTTTTAGCAGTAAAAATGCTTCGATTTGCTTAAACATTAACTCCGTTCAGAATCGTTATTCGTATACAATGATACCTATCATTGCATTCAAATTTAACAAATCCATTGTAATTATGACCTATCCTATAAACGAGGTGCACTTCACCCTCAATTGTACAGCAAAGCGAGGCCCATCCGTTTTTTTTGTTAATATTTTTCTGATTATAAAACAGTCTAAAGGTCATGGAGCATGATGAGACATTGAATTTATTGAAGGTTATTTTTTTAAGTCGTAGCTGTATATATAATAAATTTGTGAAAATTAATATTAGACAAGTTATTGAATACTACAACGTCAAAAATGGTAAATTGATAAATAATTTATAATAATACGTACATTATGTAAGTACAATTATGTACAAAACCATATTTTACAGTATTTATAATCATCATATAGTAAATATGTATGATTGTACAAACTGTTACATAAAAATGATATTATATAAAATTATAAAACAATTTTATCAAAATGATTAATAACTGATAGTGTATTTTCGCTACATTTGTATATTATATTTGTGTGTTATATGACCAGATATATAGATTTTGATTAATGGTAACTACTTATAAACATAAAAAAAAAAACTTAAATAATAACATAATAGTGTATATATATATATATTATTATTATAGAATATTTAGTATCTATTATTAAATTAGTTTAGATAGTTAGTTTAGCCATCTATTGAATTAATTAAAATCATAAAAAAAATTGATCATGTACACATAAATGAAATTTAATTAAACTCAAAATGAATGGCATATTTACATTATTGTTGTTGTACTAGAGTATAAAGTGTAGTTAAACGTTCCGTGTATGACCGATAAAACAGCAGTTTAAACGTAATACGACAGGGAATTTTTATGTTGGTTATTTGATAATAACTATAAAATATTATTATTCTTATATATGAATAAAATATATACATAAAATTAGGTGCCTAAAGCAAATATTTATTTTTAATTTTCATAAATTTGTTAATATTATTTTAATAACCATTGACGATCTAAAGTTGACAAATTTACAAACCAAACGCTCAAGACATCATACCGTATAAACATTATACGTTATTATCTATACATATTAGGTACCTACACGCATTTGCAGTAATAATAATAATAATAATAATAATATATTTTAATATATAATAATAAATAATGTATGTACCTACAACAAACATAAGAAATAATACTGATGTGTTAGTCAATTTATACCTGTAAAGGTTTATTAATTCAATATATATACATACATACTACTTTACATTTACTCAATTTTATATTAACATTATTACACTTTTAGTTTTTACCGTTTTAATTGAAGAGTTGCATACATGGTACAGTAGAAATTCGATTAACCGTCATTCGTTTAACTTATATTATATTCTCTGTTATCTGTCATCGTCAGAAAAAAAATAACCGTTAATCTATACGATTGGATTATGATAGTAATCAAAGTTTAGTCGATGATCCAAGTTAACTTGTTGCCGTGTGGGCATGTCGAGCCTATAATGCAAATATGTATATATTTGGAATATCCAAATACCCATATTATATGCGATAAATGTAACATGAAAAACAAATTTTATTAAAATTTAATCAGTGATTGTCTAGTAGCCACTAGATTGTGTATGTTTTGTATTATTTTGTATAGGTTTATTTTATACTTCTATTGTTATTATAAAATACATACACATAAAATATACAGTTTATAACAAAATTTCTGTTAATCGTCATAGTCCCGCGGTCCCGACTGCGACGGTTAATAGAGTGTATTATATAATAGACAGATTTTTAAGTTTAATAACCAGTTTTTTTATCGACATTTGGATACATGATATATTTTGTCGTAATTGAGTTTTTATATTAGTCAACAGAATAAAAACGATACATTTTCATATGTTCAAATCATATATTATTTACATTATTATAAATTATTTGTAAATATATTATTATAAGTATTATAATTACAAAATAAAGCTTATTTGTTTATATTATGGAGATCTTCTCGATTAATTAAATTATATTGTGTCCATTTAGTCGAGTGTTACTGCTGGGTAGCTATACTCCCCTTAAGACTTCACCGTCAACTTGTTCTTTTTCAACTCGTATGCTTATTGGAACTAGTACTATATCCTAATATGTCCATATAATACTATATATATACGTATCTATACGCGTATACATCTGAAGGGTGTAGTCTTTATTTTTTGTCTTTTAAATTTTAAGTTTTATAACAGACCAGTAGCGAATTACCAACATTTTCTTGGAGGGAGGAGGTTCTGAAAAATTATATGAATTTTTAACGCATACCGCGTGTCAAATATACTCAGTTGTAATCATGGAGGTATGGAATACAATCCGTATAATATACAGCCATCGTCCGTCGATCATTTTCATTATGATAAAATTGAAATAAAACTAAATATAAACCATAATGATGGTATTATTTTTATGTATCAATTGTACCATTTTCATGGTGCATAAATATGTACCACTAAAAATACAGCGATATCAAGATCACTGTACAATAACAAGTCGTGACAAGTCAAAATCTAAGACTGTGAGATGTTTTAAAAATGTCAAAAACTTGACAGTCAACTACAAAAGCAATAAAAATGCATTGATGACCAGAGACGTATTGTCCGACTTGTTAAAAGAATGGGATAAACAACTGGCAAAAGAAAACCGGTATATCTTATATTGACTGTGGATAATTGTATAAATTAAAAATACAAATTAAATAAATAACTAAATAAAAGTTATAAATACTTTGAATGTTAAAATTATACATTAAAAAATTTGTTTAATAAATCAAGTTACTTTTTATAATCCGGATATAACGAAGTTCGATTATAGGTAATGATCAAAAATTCTCTAGGTCCCTTAAAGTTCATTATAAGCGAATTTGACTGTGCATCTTATTCGTTCGTGTCACACAAACCGGGTGCAAATTGTTATGTACACAAATACTGCACAGGACGTACCTATATAATATAACATACGTACACCGGTAACTGGTATCTGGTATACACGCTGTGTATTTATGGTGTATTATTATAGCTGATTATGTATACCGCTTGCTGTGCGTATAATACGTATAGATTTATAATAATAGTAGGTACCTACTGTACATATACTGTTCGCGCAGTGTGAACTCTGCAACGCAGGCCAAAACATTATATTTTGATATATTATTATAGTATACACCTACTGGCGTGCGCCCTGATAGATTTACGACACGCCGATGTATATATATATATATAGGCGCGTTGCGTTAATTATTGGGGCAAAAAAAGAAAATCTACGACCGACACGCACAGCCGGTTTTTTTTTCCTTACCACGCCGGATGCTGCATGAACTGATACTAGGGGCGCACACTATACACGCTACATCATGGCGGATATATACGTAGTGCGTATAATATATATTATAATATATCATGTATCGTGCCCACGGGTCCGGTATGTGCATAGATTTATAAGGTGTATATACCTGGCAGTATACATATTTGATATTATATAATATGTATATATATTATTATAAATACGTGCGAAGAAGAAAAATATTATAATATTCATAAATCATTTTGCACGCGCGCGCGCGGTGGCGATTGCAGTATATTATACCTATATATATATATATATATATATATATATATATAATATACCTGTATATAGAGAAATGTATACGCTAGCACACGGCGGCAGCGGCGGCGCATAATTATTTAAATGATGGATTTTACACCCGTATCAGATTTTAACGAAACTTTACACTCGAGACGGTGTACTATATATACTTTATTATTAAACTATTATGTATATTATAAAATATATTATATTATTATATATATACTTGCCCAGTTGCCCCTGCAGTAACCGACCAACGCACAAAATCAATTAGTTATATATGATGAAACGCCACCGCCGCCGCTGTTACGGAGCCACGCGAGAAGAACACAATATATGAATATATAGTTTTAGCAGTTCTCCTTGGGCCGCGCGAGAAGTGTCTCGGACGACGGAAATAATATTACAACGGCGACGCGGCCATTAAAACATACGCGTAGTGGAATAATATTATTACGTGTTATCGTATGCGTTTATATTGTTATTAAATTATATATTGTAATATTCGTAAAAGCAATTTAAACGGGGTCGGAGGACTCGTTCAGCACCGGATGGTGACGAGTGCGTGCACGAACAACTTACATTTTCGCGTACAACTTTATGTATATATAACATAGATGAACCCATATACTGAAGTATAATATAATTTTAAACATGGCACTATAATATTAACATAATAAATAAAAATATATTAAATAAATAAAAAATATAATCAAGTTTTATTCAAAGTCTGCAGAGCTGAATTATAGGACTGAAATCGAGTATAATATAGTATAGGAAATATTAAAAGTTGAAAATTATTATGATATGGCCAATGCAAAATAAATAACAACAATACTTTATTATATTATTATATTTAGAATGCCTTTATATATAATATGTACTTTATAATGTATTTAATTGAGTTTTGTAATCTTATAATTAAACAAGGATAATAAACGTGCGAACGTGGTGTTACGAAAATAAAAATCGAAATGTGCTGGACGAAATGCACTTACCTATGTATATATATATATATATTAGAAATACAAATATATTTTAGTAGACGCTGGTGCACTGCAGTGTTGTAAATATATCATACTATCATTTGATTTTCATATACATATTCCATACTCTTACGCATTATTAGCGTTCAGTTTATAGAACGAACAACCGTTATATAGAGAATGACAAAAATACATGCATGTATTATTATAAACATACACGTAATATGGCCGGATCGTGTACCAGAAAACGACATATTTAACGCGTGTATCATTGCTATTATAAGTATACGTATATACTGTAGTTTATGTAATAATATTATGTGTTTAATCCTTTCGACGACAACGGTTGTCGCTAACGACGGACACGACGCGATCGGGTTGGATATCGTGTATCTTCAACAGGGCAGTAACAATATTGGTATATATACATATCGATATCTACCTATACATGGATGATGGATATTGGAGAAAAGAATATTGTGAAAAAATTTACCCACAAAGCTTAGTGAACACACACACACACATTTTATCATTTATTACAATCGTTCGTTTTATTATATTGTCGTCGTACACTCGAGTGTATGTAACTAAAATATATTTATATCCAACGGGGACCGTTGCCCCCTATGCGTAGCGCATAACGGTTGTGGCTGTAATACCTTTACTATTACATTTATTCATATAATATATTGTATGTAATATGAAAGTTTTAGTTTATTAATTTAAAAAATACACGCATGAGACCTATTACATTATACATATAATTATAAACATTGGGTTTGTGGAGAAGCAAACATACATTGCATGTTTACATTCGTGGTAATTGACATTTAATAAATATTGAATTTATAAGGAGAACAACTTATCGTATAATAAAATTTACTATTAAAGCTGCAACGGAGAACTAGATTATTTTTAACAAAATCAAAATTAAAATATAAAATATATCAGCATACTTTAAGAGAGATGAACATATAAATGGAAAATTATTGTTTGAGATCTGTATAAATTGAGGCATATAAGTTTATATTGTACACAGAGTATATACTCATTTGTCCAGCGAGTATATTGCTATACCTACAATCAGTAGCGCACACGGATTTTTTTTGGGGGGGGAGGGGGTGCATATAATAATTTCCTAAAGAGTGGAATTTCGTAGAGTTCTATGCAGAAGCCAGAAATATGGTAAAAAGTTAAACAGTATATTATAATTACTAAATATTTTAATAGATAATGAATAACATGTATATTATAATCTATAAACTTTTTAATTTATAAATCCAATACCCATGTTTGAATAATTCATATTATAAAGGCAAAATAGACTGTCTAATCTATTTTGTCATACATATTATGTCATGACTCTTAGTATGTTTTAAAATGTAGAACTTAGTTAAAAATAATTTAATAAAGTAAGACATTTCGGAGGAAATTGTGACCCCTAAACCTGTGTGCATCACTATCTACAGTACGTGAATAGACTGCATGCTGTAGTATTTCGTATACATTAAAAATATATAGGAATATATATATATATATAGCATATTATATTATTATATTCACTCTCAGTTCAAACTGTGTGCGTATATTGCGTGTGCCGAGAAGCATTGGATCATTATAATATTATTCGTGCAACTTCAATATAGGTATGACTTCGGACTTTTGTCGGACGCTGCAAACGTATATATTGTGTAGAAAATGTAGAAAGTCATAGACCCTGTGCGGCACGTTTAAATTATACATCTACACCTTTATATAATATACATTTGGAATTCTCACCATACCGCTCCTACATGCTGTACGGCTGCTGCGACCAGGATCCGCGGAGCTGCTTCGGGTGTAATAGGAAAAATACAATGGGCGAAACTATATTATAATATTATCCTATCGCGCGTAATCTCGACGATGCGCGTGTACGGGAGATTTTTTTTCTGTTCGTTCGCCAGAAATTCCGTAAAACCACTTGTCCGCGGGTCTTTTATAATATTGCATAAAACCGCGCGTACACACGCAGCGAATGGATACGATTTACAATCACCAATAGGCAATATTTATATACGTATATAGAGCTCTATAGAACCACGGAAGAAGCGTTTTTACAAATATGTGTGTGTATAGTTTAATACCAATGTAAACTGTACATAAAATATATATAGTTACCTACTGTAATAGGTGTAGGCGCACTGTAGGCAACAAGTACAATATACTGGCTATTATATCATAAATTAGGATAAATCAGATAGCTAACCGATTTAATGTTTTAAGATGGACCAGCTTATACAGAAGCGTTTATTATATGAGCATCTATATTTACAACATGTTTTACCGCAGTCTGCGGAATAATATATGATATCGCATTATCATATTAATTAAGTTTTGTCGTACATCTAATTATCTCATTTATATACAAATTTATCACAATATAGTCAATATCATTACCCGTAGTATATAAACTTACTTTCATATCGGTCCTATATTAGACTTATATACCTATTTATGCTTTAATCATGCGGAATCAGTAATAATTCGATTTTCCATTGTGATACATTGAGATTTTTATTTCAACCACATAATATGTATATATTATATGCATATATGTATATATGTATATATGTATAATATGTATATATATTATATATATGTTGTATCACAACTTGTAAACAAACACTGTATATTATTGTAAAAATGAAAATTTCATGTTATTTTCCCCATTCGGCTAAAAGGTTAAAATAAAAATTTGAAGTATATTCAATGTACTATATTCTATTATTATTATTACTATTATTGAATTATTATCATGTTTAAACTTATATGGTATCTTAATTTTTATTGTTCTGTGTTAAATTGGTATAAAGGGCTTTGCCCGTAAATGTATATAAATAAATAAATAAATGTGATCTGTTCTATTACATTTTACGCAAATTAAGCATTAATAACAGTATTAATATTCGTACGGAGATATTTCCATCGGGATATCATGATGCACGTGCACGGCGGCCACGGTGAATGTACATGTCTATATGTTATTTCAGCTATTATGATATACTACAACTCAAGTTCCAGTAAGAATCTCGTTCGATTGTACTGCAGGTTCATAAGTCACATAATTGTAGTATAATATACAATATAATACTGCATAAATATACGCGCGACTTGTCTCTCGTCCGCGATTTTATCTGCTCTAAATATTATATAGGTACGCTGCACATAAGTATAAATATTATATTTATGCCTCAGGGTATTAAAAGGGTATATGCTGCAGTACTTACACTTATGTAAATACTGAACATCTATATATTGTGTTCTTGCATCGATAAAATAATAGCGACCAGGTTCGTTTTCATTTATACATTGAATACGTTTTTAACGCTTTTTTTGCCAACCGCCTATACCATCAGTACCAATAACTTTATATGTATGACTTCATCGTGAGTAAACACGACATGAGCGATCACGCGTATACGTAGACGCATATATATTTTTATTATATTATAATAATCTAACATACATAATAGGTATACATTATCTTCAACTTGCATATATCTCATATGATGTGCATCTAAAATGCCTATTTTATGCCCACCTCATCATATCTCACGCATTCACGCAATGCTCTATTTATATTATATGTACAGCATATTATACAGATCATTATTATGTCACCACTTTCGTGTATATTTCTGTTCACTTTTTACGCGCAATTTTCGACTGTTTTAATACAAAAGTACATATATTCGGATAACCTATAATTATATATTGTATAAACGAGTTTCTCGTTTAAATATTGTTTTTTTCGAGCCATACAATAGAAAGATTAAACGATTTAAATTTTACACATATTCATTATACTCTGCAGATGATTATGTAATTCCCTGGAATCTATTTGAGTACAAGGCAGGTCAAAATTCAAGGTGCCTAAGGAGGTAATTATTTTTTTTAATAAACCAAATTGTATGGTCAACTTTTTTCGTCTTGTACATAGATAATCTATATTCTCCTAATTAACAGATTAGAGTTGTCCGTTTATCACTACTATTAAACTGCAGTCAGTATTATATACAAATAACATTTGCAGTACATAATTCTTCGTAATATTGATAAATGTATATATACATTCAACATTATAAATGATTCAATTTCGAGTCTTTACGTAACAATGTCAATATAAGAAAATCTAATATAAATTCTATATAATATTTATGTAGAATATCTTTATCCTCCGTGGTTTGTATAATTGTACGTAATAAACTGCAATAAATTAATGTCGGTTATCTATGGATTACAGTTTTCATTGTTGAAAATGGATTTCATCAAGAGATGAAACTATCAAATAATTGGCCAAAAGAGACAAAATAATATTAAATACTATGCATTTTCATTTAAACCCGTAGCATAGTATATATATATATATATATATATATATAATGTATATGAATATATAATACATAATAATAATATGTGAGCGTGCAAATCATTTTGCCGGAGGAGGCATTATTTCATTCGCTGAAATTTACATTTATATATTATATATATTTATAGATCGCAATTATTCGTGTATCCCATATCGTGTATATCAATATTTTTTTTAGTTTTTTTTAATATATTATTATTTATTATTATACGTCTGTGTGCGGTCTTTCAGTGATTATATTAGATTTCATATTGTGATCCGGTTAAAATAGGTGATGCGAAGATAAAACGCCAGTCAACAGAATTTCCTATTCGATGTATATTATAAATATAGTTGACCAAATATATATATTCGGTGTAGTATTGAAGCCGAGTGCGTAGAAAACGAAATTAAACATCAAGTCAAACATCCATGTAGTAAATTACAGATATTGTAATATTATTATAAACTATAGCCAACAATTCTCTATATTATCTATATGTACATATAGTTTTTCATCTGTAAATAATGATCGGGTTAACGTATCTGATTGCCAATAAGTTGTATTATACTGATCGTCTATATAGCCGTAGGACTACTTTATATACATTTTTTATACACGAATATTTTTATTATGTACCTTCAATATATTTATTTCATTTTTTTTTTTCTTTGGAGTATCACGGCTACCGCTTTGCCCAATCAATTCCGATTGACCGCAGTATATTGTATTCGATTAATAACGACTGTTTAACCGTGAGAATATTATTATGTTCATCAATGTTTTATCATTCATGAATGATCGACAGACATGGTTTTAGTGCTCCGCGCGCATTGCAGTATAATATTTAACCACAAGCGTATCATATGGGTAAATAAAAAAATGTAGGCGTAGAGCGTATATATTATGAGTACCTCAAAATTGATTCAAGTTTTTGCCGCCCACATATAATTTATATAATATACATTATAACACTTTTACTGGTGGCGGTTTTGTACTTCGCAGATTATCTCCCACTGCCACACTTATAATTACATTTATTCTGTAATCACATACAATCTCTATTTAGAAATAGTATAATGTATAACGGATATAAAACTACCTGCTAGATTAATATTAATTTACTTGTGTATATATTATTATAATAATAATAATAATGCTGTATTTTGGAGTTTTTTTTTTTACTTTCGACCGTTGAAATGATAAAATATTTTCCATTTGAGAAATATATAATATTATGAATAGTCACAATAAATAGTCAATCATGCCGGTCTGAAAAATAGTATGCTTATACCGCGGTAACCTATGTATAAACACCCTACCACTACGCAAACGAATAATAATCTTAACGTAAGAATTATGATGTACTAAACATTTACACGTATTTGTGCGCGTTGTATAGACGTTATACCTATATTATATTATAATAGTTATTAAACATAAAATTAGTCAATTGTGTGTATAATAATTTCTTGTTGATCAGCAATTTTCTTTTTTCTTTTTTTTTCATTAAAATATGTTATTCTAAAAGGCGCGTAAACAATTATTACTGAACTATGATGTATATTATAATATGTATAATGTATATACTTTCTTTCGACCCCGGCGCACGGCGTCCATTCATATACACCACTACACAATTAGTGTTTTAACCGTATATGCACGCACACGCGTATAAATATAGTTACCTATAACGTGTATAGGTAATAAAATAGTAGCGCGCACGCATTAACAATGCCATTAAGTGAAACAATTAAAAATGTAATTATATAGCGCATATTTATAATAATAATAATTATTATTATTATTAATATTATTACAACTATTGTTGTTGTTTTATGGATATTTACTTCGACTTTAAAACTTATATAATTGACCCCTGTCATGCATTATATTACTAAACGCACTTAAAATCCATAAACATTTCAAGATGCCGTATGAAATTTATATCAGTTTAATATAAGAACACTTTGGTAACGATAATATTATACACGTATATTTTTGCAAACAATGGTGTGTATTATGATCTCGGCATATATGCATCGATTTATCATAATATAATTAGCTAATATGCATATGTTTTGTATTCGCATGTACATAGTTGTATATATTTTTCAAAAGTTACACAGAGTGCGGGCATTTTAGTATAATATTATATGTTTGTCACCAATATTATTGTAACAGTATTATAATATAATGTTCATCAATCACATCGCGTATAGTATATACGTATACATAACAGTTGTGGTTATAAAATAGTATATTTATATATATATATATATATATATATATATATATATAAGTAGCTAGGGTAACACACTAATACCATGTAGTATATTATTTTAATAAAAACGTCTTTGCAAAAGGCGAGGAATATAATTTGGCCAAATTATAATTTTTCCTGACACCAAAAACCTATGTTCGAATCATATGTATAGCATTTATATCAGGATCGGTGAACCAATGCAAAAGGTGCAAAAGTTACAAAGGGATGACCAAATTAATCAAATTTAAATAGTACGTGAAAAATAAAACGTGTTTAAAGTAATTTTACCAAATATACACTCCAGACATCAAATAATATGCGATGAGAAACAGCAACAAAAATCATATTAAAATAGTGAAATAAAATGATCATTTTAAACACATGCAATCCAATACAGGTAACCTCTAATTTATTTGTATACGTATATCAATATATAGTTTTTAAAGAAAAAAAACAATGTATACGTAAATAATATAAAATAGGTCTATATCCAATAATAATATTTCAATAAATTTATGTTGATCCAATAAGAAAATATAATATTCTTTTTAGACATGTGAACAACCTTGATTGGAAAAATTTAGTGCTTGACCCGAATAAAGATTTACCCCCCTCCCCCTCCTTAATTGAAATATACGTATCACATAAAGGTATACCTATAAGGTACATATTATGCAATTATTAAATTTAATCGGCATTATGGACGACGAAAATATAAACGCTGATTCGTGCTGATGATGTGAGAATATTTAATGCAAATCGAGCACAATATCCGTGTTCTAAAGTTATAAGCGTAGCTAAACCCTTTTCGTTATTTAACAATACCGTGGCAGTATTTAGGTATAAGTATACGCGTGCAGTCTATTAAACCGTTGACTCATCGTATATTATATACTCTGTAAACGCCTATCCGGACATAAATATATATATATATATATATATATAATATCCTATATGCATATACGCATATATACGGTTAATGTATTTCCTGTGTACGAGAAAACGTGTTTTTATGTATAAAAAGAAAAAATGGTAGTATATTTGCACCAACACTTACGAGACACAATTATGGTCCTCGATTCGAAAATAATAATTCTTTAACGTCGTGTTTCAGTTATAAAAATACGAAACCAGCTGTATGCGGTACATATACTACGATTTCTGCTGAAGCAGTCTGCTCCACGGGCGTATATATATATATATATATATATATGCGACGAGCTTGCAGTGTCACGTATATATTATATATATATATCACACAGCACATATAATATATACAATCGCCGTTTGAAATACTATACGCCAGTAATTGGTTAAAATGTGCTGTATACGCCGTTTTACTATATTATACACGCGCGTATATATACTGACGCAGTATCCGGCTAACGAGAAGAAAACCGTACCGGAACCCCTGCACACATAGTTGAGGTCAGTATAGAATTCATATATTACACGCGCATGCATATATACACACACATATATACGTATATCGTATACGCGCGACTTTAACATGGAACATATAAGAAATCGTTCCGAAAATACCCAAAACAATATAAATCAACCGGAGGGTCTCCCATTTGTCACAAGCGGCCATTGTCCTGCAGCGCCGAGGTCTTCTCGGTTTCAATTTGTGAACGAGAATTCAGAATATACGAATATATATATATATTATACAGAGAGAGAAAAGAAAAAAAAAACTTTATTACATACTCGCCGTGGTATATTATACGCATTTTTGTATATATATATACATCTTTCTTACCCACGTGATGCGTATAGTGCTACATAGTCCGACCGATGCCTATACACAATGGTCGATCCCAGTGGTCAATTAACCAAATGTCTCGGCTTTCAAACATAAATAAGCTACGAAATCTCCCACAGTTTGTTAACCCACAAAAATATAATACACACACACACGTGTTTATTATATAGGTTTTAATGCGTTATGCGTGTTATAATATACATATAATATATATACACACATTATATAGGATCGAAGTTGATTTTTATTCTTATACGTATACCTAATATTATAATATAATCGCTGTACCTACCGATGGTCCATCGAAAACTAAAAGTAAATTTTATTTTATTTTTTCTTTCCGATAGCCTAATGTTTCCGCGGTTATACATAATATGCAGCCGCATAATAATAATCGTCTATGTACTATAGGTAGATAGATTTTGTGTTATTCGGCCGCGTGCATATATACGTACACGCGCTGTGCCCTTCGAAATTGATTGGATCGTATCAATAATTATATACCTATTAAAAACCGTTCGTGGCCCGTCGCGGCGGCGGCGGTGACGGCCAATTCACCCGCTGGGCGGTTACCATTCTGTCCAAAAATTCCATCTATAATAATAATAATAATAACAATTTTAGTTTCTTTTCTTATTATATTATTATACTTAGGTACCTATTAATACCTGCGGTGTGTATAATATGTAATATGTTTTTCGCTTTTAAACGCCGTGATGAGAACCCGAACGCGTCCCGTATATACAATATAGCAGATTATAGAAAGGCGAATATTGCGTGTTGTTGTGGTAAACATCATCCCTATATAAGCAAGTAATTATTATATTTTGACAAAACTTCAATCTCGCCAGTGTTGGTTATTAGTAATTTATTATCTATATACACATATTTTTATTATATGCGCGTATATATACTGTGATGTGGCAATGTGCGCCCCGGGGAACGAAACTCTAGATAAGTATACAGTATATGCAAATCGTGATGGTTCGTTACCCATGCACATGTAGTGATACATAGATATTTAGGTATTTTGTGCATAATAGAATGTATAAATAAGTAAACGAAATATATATATATATATATATAACTATAAAATGTTGTATTTATAAACGATTTGTAGAAAACCGATTATATATATACTTAGCGGAGAGATTTATAAAATAATATTATAACAACGGTAAACTGCACATACGGTGGGACCCGGGCAAGATATAGTATACATATATAATATATATAATATATAAGATGTGTATTGCATATAAGTCCTTGTACAATAAATTTATATTATTTTCCGATCAACATAATATTATCATCCTGAGTCCTGACCATACATTATCTTGCAATCGGCCACAGCTAGGGCCAATATAATTATTATGTACTATATTGAAATCGATTACGAATTGAAGATATAATGCAGCTGATTTATAAACATAATCTTCATAATCTCAGAAAAAATATAATGCAATTCCATTTATTTACACTATATAAGAAGGCCTCAACTATACCTCTATACCTACACCACAAGCTGGAATAAGGTCTTTACAATATGCCACGCCGAAAGAAATACGAAATTGTTTAAATGATACATAAAAATATATTTTAAATATAAGATATATTCATGATAATCTGTAAAAAATCTCGCTTTTCTTGTTTTATTGTATTTCATTCCATACCGTATGTAAATAACACATCTGCCTATTTGTTTATTTTCAATTTTATCATTATTTTTTTTTTATTTTTGTACATTATGTTTTTCCTTGTTAATTGCTGTAAAATTAAAAATGTTGATATGTATTCATGCTCTACAATAGAGAGGTAGAGCAACAGCTAGTCATTTCACTTAATTATCAATTCTACTTTGTATGTACATTTCTATTTTCTAGTATCTTGCATTTAAGCAAATAAATAAAAATACAAATATATATATATAAAATAAAATTTATAGAATTTCGAATATTTTAAAACGTGAAAAAACGGCGAGAAATAATTGTATAGTCATCTCTTTTGTGTATTCCAAAAATATGCATGCATAAATTTACTTTTAGGATCACAGTGTTCGTACCAATTAATTAAAGGTATATATTGCATCAATTAACTATTTTGTTTCAATCGTATGGATCATAAAATTTACCTATATCACACATGGACTGATTTGACGGGAAAATACTCAAAAATATATGACATGTATAAATCATGAAGCGATGTGGTGTACGAGTTGATTTATGTGTTTTAAAACGATTTTTTTCTCGATGCGGCACATGTAGGTACCTATATAATATATAGTCCTGCATTGCAGCGTACTGGTGAATAATATATTAAAATTACACCTGTACACATACATATATATGTATACAGATGTTATTATTATACAATTATAAGAGTGTATAATTTTATAAACGGAACAAGGCTGTACTTATACATTTTTAATTCCTATGTACATTATTGCCGCGCGGTGTGTACACGCTACACTGAACATCACGGCGGCGCATGGTTGTCGGCATTTATAGCTGGGTAGGTAGGTACTCAAGATTTCGTATAAATATTTTTATGATTATATATTTGTACACATACGTAAAACCGTCTCAAGACTTCGGGTATAAACGACCACAAGCATGCGGTTATAATATGGTCGTATGGATTGCGTATATTATAATATAACCAGCATGCGTATGCATCCTATCTATATACTAGCTATATACATATTATGTATATGAATAAACTGTACTATATATATATATATTATGCTGCATGCACTTCTCGCAGTTGACATCATCACGGTGTACGCGCATAATATATTATAATATACCTTAATCGATTATCACACGAACATATAATATATACATACGATGTGTTATATTTATGTAGTATATATATATATATATATATTTATAATATGGACACAAAAAGTGGCGTTCGAACAGTTATCGATTTATCGTTGTGTCGGTCATGTATATATATATGTGTGTGTGTGTATAATATTATAATAATACAAAATACACGGACAATTTTGTACCACATAATATATAGCAAAACATATTATAATATTATATGACACGCGTGTTTGCAGTGTTTAAATTATAATAACTGATACCTACGTTGTATGCTATACGTGTACATTTATAATATATATGATAGATATTAATTTATAAGAACATTGTCCGCGCACGATGACAACACTCTAAAGACGTATATATAGACTACATATAATATGTAATGTATATATAAATGCACTATCACTAGCGTTCTTAGTATACATGCTGCGAGATGGAAAACGGAGCTGTAAAAAGTGTATTCTGCCTAACATCAGTACACGTAGGATATTAAAACACGCACTCGAGATGGGATATAAAATAAACGCATGTTTGTCAAGTGCGCAGGGCTCGCGATCAACTCGACATTTTAAACCCGTCTTTTATACATGTATATTATAATATGATGTATAATATTACTTCCAGCTGAAAAATTCGAGATATATAATATTATACATTGTTAATATATATGCTTATGCGCATTGACAAGTAATACTATAAGATATACTATATTGTATACATTCGACTTTAACGTCTAGAATTTGAAGGGGGACACCTAAAAAAGTATTATATCAAAACGTAAAATAATCGAATGTTGAAATATCGCACGCATATACTATATTATCTTATTGCACTTTCTCAGTGTATAGGTAATATATACGCACAGCTGTATGAGCGATAAATATGTTGAGAAGCCATTGCAGTGTATACTTTTAAAACATTATCCGAAGAAAAAACTTGCAGTAAAATCGATAAATACGAAAAACTCTTTAACTCTTTTTTGCGAATTTTAATTAACAAGTGTTAAGTTGTAAATTTTACTATGTTTCTACAAATATTATTTATAATATTAGGTATATTGTAACTATCAGTTCTATGTATATAGGAGAAGGAAATGAAATACCTGCATGTACATGTCGATCATATGAAATTCGAGTTATCAACGTTTAGATTATTTTATATATTACTAAATAATATTAGGTATATGTAACCGAGATAAAAAATAAAATAAAATAATATTGTGGCCATATTATAAGAAATATCCTAGGAGTTTATTTTTGTTTTTTTTTTTTTTTTAATTTCGGACGTATAGAGTTCAAAATATCAAGATCACACGTGTTTATATAAATTATACAGCCGCCGGAGTGTAAAATGATAAACCGGAGGTCTCGCGCGTATCTATTATATGTATTTATAATATGATAAGTGTTGTGTAAGTAATTATGTTGCCAGTTTGGCGCGGCGCGGATGCAACGCGCATGAATACGCGTGGTGTGCATAAAATAATTATAAATACAGAATATAATACATTTAATACTAAATACATGATGTTACTATTATAGTACTTATACACATCATAATATATATATAAATATATATTATCGTTTGAATACTTATTGCGATTATACTGTATTCATTTTGCTTAACTGACCGAACAATGTAAATTAATTTAATTACCACAGTATCTACACAATGTATACGTAAATTATACACAAACCTATATGAGTGCTTACGGTAGCTTTCGCTCATTCAAATGTTATAAGAATAAAAACAAAACATCTGTTTACGTTTTCATTATACACGCATTATAATAATCCATACATTAATTATTAAACTATACCAAACGCTTTGTATAAATTGTTGTAGATTTATAAACGTATATCAGATACATATTATAATACTAGCTTATACTATATATCAGGGGTCTCCAACCTTTTTTTACGGAGGGCCCAGTTTCAAATTTTCTTCGGAATCACAGGCCAAAATTACTTCTAGATGCATGTGTAGAAAATTTAATTGAGGATGGACAACAATTATTTTCTGACCGTTTAAAAAATTGTATTATCTATTTTAATATAGTTGTAAAAGCAACACCTGAAAAAACAAATGTAGTCTATAATTTGTAGTTCAATAAATTATTTTTCAAATAGGAAATTATCTTGAGCAATTTAAAAAAATCCATAGGTTGAAGACCCCTGCTATATATGGACCTTAAGATCCAATAGACAATAACATATACGTAGTACGCACTTATTAGTGTGTACACATGAAATATATAGAGCACGTACGTATGCACGTACAGAAAGCGATGAACTGCAGCGACATTAACCTCTGTTACACATTGTTATAATAATATAATATGCATGTAGGTATATATAACAGAGATAGGCAATTCGATGCGCTACTAGGAGGTCCATTTTATATGAAAGTGAAAATCTAGTGGACCAAAGAATTTAGAAAGCAAAAAAAAAAAAACAACAATAAAATGTCAAAATTTACAATTTTTTTTTTTATTTTACTAAGACATATAATATATAGCTTAATATACTAGATATGAATTCATATCTACGTTTTACGACGAATGCCTGATGTGTCGATTTTATAAATATATATAATAAAACAAAATAGGTACAGAACAATTCTAATATTTCCTATTTTTATAAAGTAATTTTAAATGTATAGCACACAGGCTAGTTTCTTATCCTTGGTTTTCAGGTGGGTGTGAGGAGTGTAAAAAATTTACTTTGCCCCACATGGAAAAAGGATTCTGCACGCCACTGGTAAATGATATTTTAACGCTTTCAGTTCGCTGCATAGAATCATGTAAAAAACATCCAACCAAGTGTAAAATACAATCTTTCAACGTATCAATCACATTATATATATACTGTTAATTTGTTTTCCGTGCAATAAACGGCAAATTAAAACAGTATAATAATTGTATTTTTATTTATTTAAATAGAATCTATTATACATAGATATAGGCTGTATATTTTAATAAAACCCAATACATATTATATATGGCGTTATCAATGTGATCATTATAAAATATAAGGGTTTATAATTTATACATAACTTATACAGTAGGTAGGCATAATATATTACTGGATGCATACCAAAATTTTTTCACTTATCTGTACAAAACTAAAAATATACAAATGTACATCCAACGATAGTATTTAAATACTACAAACCGTCTAAATATAAACATGTACCTAATAAATAATGATTATAATGTCGATCTTAAAGGATTTTCGAAGCTCGTGAGTTATTCTTATTATACCTATATATTAACGATCACTATGGGCTGCAGACGTGTTTAAAGAGAAGTTAAGAGGATTAATCCACTACACAGAGTACATCAGTTAATATTTATTATTATGCTCGCATTAAAACACACACACACACATACATGTATACATGCATATATAAATGTTAATGAAAACATGATACTAAATTTAAAATCACGAACAATATTTAGTAAAATCTTATGTTCCTTGTTTGAAAAATCCTTGTTATGAATAGCGTCTATGTGATATATTATCGTGTATTAAATTAAATCGTGTAGGCATTAGGTAGGTATTATTTTAAAATAATGTATGCAATTTGTAGTATTAGGAAATTTTAACAAATTAGCGCTAAAATAGCGCTGAACAAATTATAGTTAGGTCATGGGAACTATCGTCCAACAGGATGTACACTAGAAATTTAATATTGTTAGAATTATCCTAGTCAGTAAGTTGACGTATATTTAAAATGTAATAATATTTAAAAATCATCTTAGTCAGTAAGTTTACATATTGTATGTAGAATATAAAGACAGAAGACAAAAGACAAAAGAAAATAAAGGACTCTTATGGTGATCGTGTGACTCGATCACCATAGGGAGTTTATGCTCTTTTAAGTGTTGATAAAATTTCTTTTGTGTATGTAGATACATCGATCCAATCGGCGTATACGACAAATTGAACTATACATTTATACTTATAAATGCACATACACACACATATATATATATATATATATATATCATGTACTATATCACTGTATATAGGTTAATCGAAATAAGTTACAGCAGAATTATTATCTGCTGTGGCGTGATGAACGTTTTTGAATAATGATTGCAAAACATTTAATTAGTACGATCCCCTCCCCTGACTATTTTATTAAGAAAATTATTTCAATAAAATGTTTGGAAGATTGTATATTTTATGGATTGCTTACATATAAATGTATGTTTTGTGGTATTGTGTTGGTATATATAAATGCTTAATTCACTACATATATCGGTACATGTATTAAAACAATAAATATACGCATTAACGCGTAGAACGTTTACCCAAGTACCTGCAGCAGTAACATAAAGCAACTTTCAACCTTTACACGTATATTATATACCTACAATATACCCATATATAATTTTGTATTAAAAACCGCTATACAATCAGCACGTTACATGCATATATATTACTTTATTGACGTTATTGTTCTCACTGCATATATTATACACATACAAAAATAAACACATAAGTAAGTAAGTTCATGTATATATAGGTAACTAAATTAATAATCTCGTAAGATCACTGCAGCAGTGGCATGCGTGTGTAACCGCGTTCTCGTATATTATGATATGTGTGCGTATACTGATGGGTATTATATATTGTATGTATATATATATATATATAATATACTTATACGCGGCAGTGGCCAGCGGCGGAGGGTTAAAGAGTGAAAAAAACCGTGTCGCCATATTGAAATCGTCGTGATGCGCGTTCGTCCGTAATATGTTAGTGTATACGACAGCCACTGCATGCACGTACATATATGTATATTATAATATACCGCGTGTATAGAGGAGAGAATAATAATATATAAAACAGTATATAAAAGATGGAAAACGAAACAAAAACACGCGGTGCAGTACATGCACACGCACGCACACACACACACACACACACACACACACACACACACACACACACACACACATCCGAACGTCTCTTAATGGCAGTCGTCCGAGGGTGTAACCCGCACACACACACACATTAATATATACACTGACGATGACGGGAGGGATTAGGGGGAGGGGGAAAGAAAAGAATGAGCGTGCGAGTGAAACGGAACGAGAGACAAAGAGAGTGAACGCGAATGGCGTGCAGCACGCGGTGTACGTATATAGAATAAAACGTGTATACGAGCCGGCGTGGTTACACCATATAGACGGCTCCCCTCCGCCGTATCGATTGCATGCCGCCGCTCGACCCGAGTGCACGCGCCGCGACGCAACATACCATTATTGTAATATTATTACTACTATTATTATTATTATTTTTATTATTACGCTGCGCCGCGACGATCGGCAATATATATGTTATATATTATAATACCGCGACTATACGGCACTGCAGTTTTGCAACAAAAGTCTCTTTTCGAGACATACTTACATATTATTGTTATACATTTATTGTACCTATATACATATATAGTTATATATTAGCACCGTACTAAAATCGAAATTCTCAACAAATTTTCTACACCCATATGTACAATTATTATTCCGCGTTTGTACAGACATTTGTAAAGTTTTGGAATTTCGATTTTAGCGCATGGTGCTGGTATTAATATAACCTGTACTGTATTTTTTCTGTTGGCCGAGCTCCCATGTTATGCAGATTCGCAATACATAAGTATGTTGTATTCCTGTATACGCGAGGAGTGCGATCGGAATTTGATCAGTTATACGTGATGCTGGAAATTCACATGAACAGAGGACATCACGCAAGTTCTATAAGTTTTCGCTTTTGTCGTGTTTTTTTTGTCAATTTCTTCCTTGGGTATTCTGCAGGAAGATTATAACTACACAGAATTTCCATGTTTTTCCATTGAATTATACTACTTTTATTATATATATATGAAATATAAATAATTAAATATATTAAAGCGTTGTATTGTGCACTTGTCAGATCAATTCAAAAATATGAATTGAAAGGGTACAACGTAAATTCTTAAACTATGCTGCTGCAGTTCTTCATATTCCGCATAGACCTCATGATTATGAACCACTCGTACCTTCTTAGGATTATCGAACCTAACTGACAGGTATATTGCAGCTAACCAGATATTTTTACAAAAACTCATTGATGAATCTATAAACTGTCCTGATTTATTATTCAGTTAACTTAACCTCTAAACCTCCAGTTTTCAATCTCGTTTGCGTTATTCTATTTTCGGTAATAAACCTATGTTCAGGATGACACGCATTGCTAATGAATATTCAGCCACCTCTCTTTAATAATATTATGTAATTACTTTTTACTGTTATAATATATTATCTATTTGCACTGTATTTTGGGCCACGGCCTGTTCTGTATATAAAATAAAATAAAATTTATAGACAATACATATAATAATTTAAAAACAATTTAACCCGGTATATAATATAGGTACTATAATTTCGATTATAAATAAATTATATTCTGTCTCGTCAAGTTGCAACTATTTCTACTATAACAGAAGACAGAGTCGGTGGACCGGCGTCGAAGATCGTTGCACCCGCGAGTCTCAGAGGATCTCAGAGGATAGACCGGTTATATAGCTTAGCTGCAAGTTTACACTGCACTTTCCTTAATGTTGAGGGGGGGGGCGGGGTCAGGCCTACCTTTGGAATAATATACATAGTATATAGGTAAGATATAAAATAATATAGGTATACAATTATAAAAGATATATTATAGTGCCATTTTATAATTTCTTTCCATTAATCCCCTAGGACGTGATAATAACACGAAATCTGACAGTTCAATTTTCCATATACGTATATATATATATATATATATATATATATATGTACGTGAAGTTGCCCTCCCTCCCAATACGATCGGATCGACTCCGTACAAATTTGTAAATAATTGTAAATTTGTGTAAATTATACGGCAACGGTTCTCAGATTTTACGGAAAACTACGAATACTAATGTAAAACTGCACAACTCGAATGTATATATAAATCTCTAAATTTTTTTATTTAAAACGCGTTATATAGGTTAAGCACCTATGTACCTATCTATATGTTTAACCTCGTAATGGGCGCACTATTATTATCTATAATATAAAAATTTAGTCACACTTTCCAAATTTTACAACAGTCCTCTAATATGATCTAATAACATTGTATACTTATAAAACACTTGTATCACATTTTTACTGTATCACAGACCTAATCGAACAATACGCACGTATAGCAATACAATAAAATAAATTAAAGCAATATTTATACACAAACAATTTTTTTTATGATATATACTCGCACTTAGATGATACAGGTATTATACTAACTAGATATTAATAATTGTATACCTACTTATATTTCATCCACATGCTCTTGAAACAGGCACACAATATGTGTAATATGTTACTATTATACCTATATTTATTGTATTGTATCACATAACTTTTCGTAGTTATTTCATTATTTTTGATGTATAATATAGAATTTATACTTACTATCTTATCTAATCTATATTTAGTACTATGTACGGAATTATTAATGTTATATCGTAAACACTATATATTATATACGCTATTTTCAAACAATATACGATCCAAATTGTCTATCTGTATATATTATATGAAAGAAGTTCTGAGTTTCTGACTGAATAACTAATAGATTAATAATTAACGTGCAGCCTAAACTTACTAGAATAGCCTTGCTATACCCTAATAGCTGTGCTTGAAATCTTCAGTGTATGTTTAAATAATCAAAATCGAGACGTGAAATAAGGAAGGATTTTGAAAAAAATTTTATTTTAATAGGGCAATGGATACCTGCTTTTTTCACAGACTGCAGATTACCAAGATTATATTTTATGTTAATTTTGGGCTCCGTGTTGCATGTGTAATATTTTCCACTTATTGGTTACCAATATAAGATAAATTTTATATTATTTTAATTATTACTGATTGAGTGTGTGTAAATAATAATTCAAAATTACTCAGGACTTTCCAAAGTTTAACCCCAAAGAGTGTTGAAAAGCGGTAAAAATGGAAAAAATGGAAAAAAATCGTATAACCGGAACCAATTAACCAATCGTTTTGTTTTATATTATAGACATACATGCAAGCACACATACACACACAAATATTTGAGACTCTAAAAATATAATTATCTCTATATTTTCCCTTCAACCATTATACATGTTTAAAAGAGAAGCAAATATTTAAAATATTTTAACCACTTTAGTTGGCAACCTATGTACCTATACTTATAGAAAGTCTTTGCATTAATACATTTATTATTATATCAAAAAGGATGATAGTTGTACTCACAATTTGTTTTCTCAGGTGTAACGCCAGGTGATTTATAGCTATATTCTATATACACGGGTGTACAATATTATGTACTTATGCTACTTTTCACTCGTTTGACGCAAGCACGCGTGGCGTAGCAAATTTTTCTTCTTTATTACAATACAATTTGTAGGTATACAAACATATAGTATTGATAACATCTGAAATTAAAATCTTGTATAATAAACACTATATATTATATGTATATCGGTGTACTTTATGTATAATATTATGCGTTTTTATTCTACATATGCACGTCATACCCATATTATTCTATTACTACAACGATGTAGAAATGTATCTAGTGGATATTGGATATCATTTCCTCCATTTATGTCATGATACTACCACAATAGAGTGCATATAAAGTGCATTATAAGTGCGACCGTCGTGCGGCAGCAGCAGTTGAATGGAGACACGCGCGCCCTGCAATGTAAATAGATATAGTAAATAGACCGTGTCCAAGTGCGATAGCCAAGAATACGTTTATGTATACATA
Organism: Chaitophorus viminalis; assembly: GCA_025469195.1. NCBI lineage: Eukaryota > Metazoa > Arthropoda > Insecta > Hemiptera > Aphididae > Chaitophorus > Chaitophorus viminalis. The sequence goes on along the minus strand of JAIPRK010000578.1, from coordinate 107,174 downwards.
TTGTATACATAATATAATACATATTTATGTATGGTAAATTAAATATCGCATTGTATACATTGGATACGACCACGAGAGAAACTTTCGAATAAAAGAAACATGTTCGTTTAGGATAACGGTTCACGCACGCGCACATTGCATATATCGCGTAGCATATATCACATAGGCAAATACTTAATATATACATGAATAATAATAATAATAATATAATATGCATGTATGCATTCGCGTGACTCTACTATAATAAGACTATATTTTAATAAAAATCGATATTTCGCATTGCAGCTAGGGCGCTAATATAATTTACTGTTAATGTACGCGAAACCAGTCTTTTTCCAATCATTCATTGCGTTTTGTATACGTCGCGCCTTATGCGTTTATTATACCCATGCATGTTCCTTTGAAACGCCCGTCCGACACCATTATTTTTGTATAATATTATATAATTATTCGTTTCGCATTTTCGTAATTACTCGGTATAATGTGTTTACACGCTTTCGCTGCAGTCGTTTTCTTATCGCGCGTCGCTTATAAACGTGGCATTATTAGGTATACTTTGTAAGATCGGCATTCCCACTTTATGATTTTGTCCTCCAAAATTTCACAAAATAAAATAATTGGGAACATAAGTTAAACATAAAATTAATTTTTGGGTATGTTATGCACAGCGAAGATTTCATATAATGGAATCAAATTAGTTTTTAAGTCTTTTATCGTATTATTTGATTGATTAGTACGTTGGAAATAGAAAACGTTTAAAATCCTATGTGGCGGTTATGATAGATTGAGACAGATATTCGTAGCTTCAATCCCCTTAGAGGACTTCACATCCACATGTGTTGTCTCCTCCTCCGTAACCTAACCAACGTATACACAACATGGCAAATCTGCATTCAGTAGAATTAATTTTGTGTTGTCAAATTCCACGATCGAACTTAAAAGAAAGTATAATATTATCTGTGTCGTAATGTTCTCGGAAAGGTTTTTTACGAAGTTTTAATTTTTATGTGAGATATGAGTTTTTTAAATTGTAAATTTTACATAGTCATAACTCGCTTGAAAATTAAAAATTCGTAAAAACCTTTTGAGAAAACACGAATACCTAATAAACTTCCTTAAAAGTTCGATAATGTTAAATTGATACTTGAATATTAAAGCCAACAACACAAAATTAGTTCTATAATATAGTCCTACAATTCTATCACTAGGGCGACTATAAAATGACGTTTTTTTTCTTTGATTTTATTGTTTAAGAGTTTTTCTGGCAAAGTCATCATCTAAACTTATTGTTGACAGAATTATTAGAAATAGAAAATTAATAACAATACCAATAGTATCGTAAGACAATTATTATAATATAGTGACAATCATAGGCGTGCGCAGACTTCAACTTCCGGTCCAGCCTGGATACAATTAGTGCCCCAATACTTATACTGTGTTCCTATTTTTTTTCTAACACTCCAACATAGCAGATTCTATTGTAAATTAAAAACAATGTAGTATTTATATCTATATATAGAATCAAGTATTTTACTGCTAATTTTCATCATGACCACGAAATGGCCTACCACTCTTTCCTAAGCAAATTATAATATCAATGATACGATTCATAAATTCTCTGTTTTTCAAACGATCTTTTTCTTTTCTACTAATTTCTTCAAGACGATTCTTATATTACTTTTAATTTTTTATAGTTCTGCTTCTTTACAGACTTTTTACGTTTTCTCTTTTCACAAACATTTCGTTGACTTGACATGTTTGGTTGACATGGGTTTTCCGTGGAGCAGTGCGTATACGTCCACGAGCGCTTGCTGGTGCAGGTCCGCATTCCGCTTATCTTAAAACAGTTTAAGTACCACGTATTATGTATATTAGAAAATAATAATCATTTATTATAGTCATAGTACCCACATAATATTTCGTACAGAATGTTTTTGTGAATAAAAGTGATGTAATGATAGGTAGGTAAACACAAAATATATTTTAAATTATATTTCACAATCATGAAGAATAAAATTTTAATGATTTCCACGGGCATATTAAAATATATATAAACATTTTACTATGCCCCTAAAAAAGTTCCGGTCGAGCCGGGGCACGCCTATGGAGACGATGATTACAGAATTCGACAGTGTACTAATAACCGACCAACATTATTGTACAGATAACACGTATTTACAACAATAAATTTTAATGTATAATTAAACCTGCAACGACTATGAATTATTCCGACAAGTAAAATTCGACGATCTATCAATGAATGTATATATATTGTCCCCGTGTCAGAATACCAACAAATTAATTTATACACATACCAGAAAATAATACTGGGAACATTGTGTATCATAAAGTTATAGATTTTAATAAACACAATGTTTTTGGAATAAAATGTTTGTTATTAATCATACCAGTTTGAATTCAATATTCATAGTTAAGACTGGACAACGTCTGTCGGGTCAGCTTATATTATTATATATAGGTAAGTACGAGACGGATTTTTCAGCATTTTCTCGCGAGTTTTCACCGTCGTCGTTTCTGTCCGTTTGGCCGCGTACGACGCGCGGGGTAGAAGATCTGCAGTAGTGTTTCCCCGGCGTCCGGTCCCGCAGAGTTCTCGACTTAGGGGATGCGTGGGTGGTCCACGGTTCTCGGCACAGACCGGACAGATGGCGCGGCGCAACCCGTCCGGACGCTCACCCGCGCGCTTCAACGTTCCACCCACAGATGTCCGCTCGGTACGGAAATCCGAAAAACTTGATCCCCAAAAAAAAATATAAGTTTCACAATCACCAGCTATATACAAGATATAAATATATATATATATATATATGACTTAGAAACTTATAATAATAGTATATATTATACAGGGCTGTAGCCCATAAGCGCAAATTAATTTTATAAAAAAAAGTGTACTTCATTAAAATCATATAGTCATTAAAATACTATTATGCTATTCGTGATTATAAAATGTGTATTTAAGTATAAAAATATATAAATAATTATAAAATTGTATTTAATTTAGTAGCAACAACTAATAAATGTTTGGCTTAAGATCAATAAAAAATAAAAATAAATATTTAAGTACCTTAATATTAAATTTGAAATCTGAAGCCCACAGTTTTTAAGTAATCGAATCTTGAAATATTTTTTTTCTATGTATAAGTTCCATGCTTTTATATTAGAGTTGACTTTAGAGCTGGTAATATCACTACTAAGGTAGTAAGGTACAAAAGCGCAAATTCGTTTTGCGCTTTTGGACTATCGAAAAAAATTGACCTTTTGCGCTTTTGGGCTTCAACAGCTGCACTCTTGCTGGTCGTAGTAATTACACACGCGCACATCAATGTAGTTGATCATCTGCAGTGGGTTGATGGGTACCTATGAAAATATAATTGCCATAATGTGCACAATAGTATAATATATTCAATATTGTGCAATTTGAATATACATCATCGGAGTGTATAATAAAGCACATCATGCCTATATATTATATATATGTTTTTTAGATTCTAAACGAAGTGATGGAATCAATTGGTTTTACAATGATGTGTGTGTGTGTGTGTGTGTGTGTGTGTGTGTGTGTAATCCACGGCCATTGGATAGTATAGTAGATTGTTGATTTGGGAAAACGAATTATGAACGATATATATAGGTGCGCCTATATCTATGACATTGTTTCATCACTAAAAATCCGGATGGTCACCCATCCGGACCTGTGACGCTAGACAGTACTCAACCGCAGCACTAATCAGCGACTGCGGTTATCCACTCTCCGTCCATCATAGAGTAACTATTTGTTACTATGCATATTTCGTACACATATATTGATATATGTTTTAGTGGTTCACCAGCACAATAAAGGGGACGAGGAGAAAGATAACCTTATTTGAATTATCATTTTTCGTCAAAAATCAGTTAAACATGCCACTGGGGCAATGTATATTATACCTATCATGTAGTGGCGCCAACGATTTAATTACAACATCATCAGCTGCACGGTTCATTTGAATAAATCGTTTCCCTCGCGTTTATCGTTTGTATTATCACCCATTATCACCCACACTAGATGCTTGTGCGTGTCCAATTTTTTTTTTATTTATATATATACGTACATACGTAATCGCGGTCGATCGTAAAATAAAAATAATAATAAACAAAATGTTTTGTAGATGGTATATATATATATATATATATATATAGATATAGATATATGTAGAACATAGTATGCAATTGAAATAAAAACACCTGAATACGGTAAAAATCGTATTGGACGCACACGTTCGCGCGCATACCTATATACGATAATAGTAACATAATATAATAGGTTAATAACAATAATGAAATCTCTGCAGCGGAAACGCGAGCCGACGTAGATAAATTCGTGTGCGTTGAACGCGTTCAATATTATAATATGTTAAGTATACGACAACGAATATAATAATAAATACGATGCCGACGGCTCCGCGCATCACTGGTTGACGACCGTGATAATATTATAACAACAATATTATTTGCCTTTTATTATTATTATTGAGTAGCTTAATATGTTGGCGGTCGTTTTTATTAGCCATTCCCAGTAACATTTATGGACCGTTTATTATACACACACACGCGCGGGATTATTATCATTATTACTTTATTATATGTGTACTGCACATAGGTATATGTACAAACGCGCGCGCGCGCCAGCTCATTGTATAATAATATATTAATAATAATTTATATATATATATACACACATACGCGTATATGCGTGAGGTAAAAAGAGCTACTTCTTCTTTATTTTTTTACCATCATTATTATTATTATTATTATTGTTATTTTTTTTTTACGATCCAATAAATATTCGGATACGGTCTGTAACGCGCGCGCGCCACCGCCGCCGCCGCCCCGTTTGTCGTATATTATACACCTAGCTATATTTTTATGTATCTATATAATACGTATATGTAATACGGTGCACATGCACGCGCGCGCGAACGCAGCATAATATGTACACACTTGTTTAGGCTCATTTCGTTTTTACGATCGTCTGGTTATTGATTTTATTACGTACACGACGTACACGGCGGCGTATTGTATTATTATTACGGTGGTATGTAATATGTGTGCACGAGACCATAATAATATGTGTTCAATGAATATTATTATTCATCATGGTTCACCGACATAATATGCATTATATGCGAATTGGCGCACTGACCTACGACTATATATACACGCGAGATATACACCGTGCACTGCAGCGATCAATAAAACCCCTAATGGGCCTAATGTGTATAAAACATTTTATTGGTGTACACTTTTATTATACACTGCCAAAGGCTGCATGATGCTTACTTGTATACAGCAAAGCTTCCCTACAGGTATACGCCATCAGGGTAAGGCTGGCGGTGGATCGCAATATTTCTCATAAAACATAGTATGTATTGTAGCAGCAGGTAAACTACAGGTATATAAGCACTCGTCCCTCCATAAATACCATGCTTTTCACAAGTACCTCAACCTATAATTAAAATTATGTAATTTATGTACTTGAGTATACTTGAAAAGCGTGATCAAATAACCAACGATTCGTTTAATTTGCAAGCCAAAACATTGAATCCCGAAAAATATAAGTATATGTCAAATTAAAAAATACAATCATGTCTCACATGTGCCAGTACAATATAATACATTATATATATTTGTTGCTGTTGGGTATAGTATATAGCATTTGAACAAATATTGTTTTGCCATATACATCATTATATGTAAATCAATACAAGACGATTCAAATCGGTAGAATTGCCGATTTTTTTCGATCGTATTATTCTCAAGCGTAATATAAAAGGTGCACATACAGTTATGTTTAGAAATGTATCTTTGACTCTTTGAGTACCTATGTCCTATGGTATAAATTAAAATCCAATCCAGGAACAAATAAATAACCGAGAAATGATGACAATAATTATTTTATAAACTATGTTTATTAAATAACACTTACTATTTGATGGTATACTATATATATATATATATATATATATATATATATATATAACATAATGATCCTCAATAGCAGCTCTAAAATATTTATACAAACATATATAGATCTACATTCAACAATTTAAGTCCCTGGTGATCGAAATTCAGGATAATTTAGAAATTTGTTTTGAAGAAATAGGAAAGAAAAAAAAAGGTAGTCCCAGTTCTAAACAATAATAACTTATTGTTTCTTCATATTAATCATATCCGCACTATCTGATTATCTATTACATGATCGACCGATAATGGTAAACTTAATTTTTATAACGATATAGATCTACATGTCCAGAAAGATCGACTGGTTGACGACCCTTGTCTTAAACTAAATTAAAATTGAAGGCTTCAAACGTTTCGTTATATATATATATTAATAGTATTTTCATATTATCGAATAATTAAATTTTATTTTCAAATGCCTTTGACTGGTCAAAAACCAATAATAATATATATATAGTTATAACACCGTTCGTCATACCATTATTCCTATTAATAAAATGTGTCTAAATTAATCTGAGAATTGCAGTTATTTTCGAGTTGAAACCTTGCCAATTGTTCGCGGGATGTAAAGCCACGGACTTTGTACAGGAATATCTATTCACGTTCTGCTGCTTAGGAGGGCCAAGTAGCAATAACCAATAGGTATATATAGTATAATATGCACACGGGTCCATAGACGGAAGCAATATTTTCGGCGCGGCATTTGACGACCGGAATCATTAAATATTTTCACAAAATTATAATTTATAACATATAATTTAGATAATTTTATCATTTACATTTTACATACATTTTTGTTGTGACCACAATTTCGTCAAACATTTCTAAAAACATTTTCTAATATAATATTTTTGATTCCAACGATAATTCATTAAAAATACAACATCATTAGATTATTACACTATATACATGAATATATGTATGAATATCTTATTTTTTTGACCAATATGTATAGTTCAAACGTTAACTGTATTTGGCCTGCCAAGTGCAGTTTGACCATTTCAATGTATGTAGATAATAACAAAGAATGACTAATTCGACTATTACCGCATGCATTCATCTACTCACGTCTTGAACATTTGATGGCCGGTTTAGCGGTATAGGTATTGAGTTTATAGTATAGAAATTAAAAATAGACTCTATACCATATAGACCATAGATATATCTTATATTGTCTATAAATATATTATATAACTTCAAACATTATGGTCTTATATTATCTGTAGACATAATTCAACGAGTAAATACCGATATTGTTAAAACCTGCGATAAGATTATGGTGATATTGTTAACTCAATACAGAAATATATATATTAATGAATACAACAATTATAGGTTTATAGATAGGTGTTTTAGCAATATGATTTTGTTGGTTTGATAATTGATAAGTATTTTATACGTGTATTACCATATATTTTTTTTTTCAAAAATAATCGAGTATTTATGTAAAATGGACTTTTTCCTCGAGTTTTTCCTGGCATTACGATGCCATCGTTAAACTATAACAAAATGTATCCATTATCAGTACAACCATGCATAAACTGCCATTTTTGATTGAAAATCATCAGTTTTTCGCCTGTTGTGGTGATCGTGCACGATATAACGTGCTTAAAATCTTATTATAATTACTTCAGTGTTTTTTTTTTTTTTTTTAGTTCAACTTCGTGTCGTGTTGTACAAGCTGCTTAAAAATAATCTACCTCCGCTATCAAAACCTCGGGTGGTAAGTAGTAAACATATGCGATTAGTATAATATTTGTAAATTATTGTGCGTATACATACGAAAGATTATTTATTTATTTATTTATTTAATATATAAAATAACAACCTTGGAGGGTAATGTAGTACAGATACTAAATATATAATTTATACAACTAAAATTAACAGTAATACCGGAATATACATTTAAAGATATGTTCAACATTATTAAAAGAAGATGAATCAAATAAATAAATATGATTAATAAATATGATTATACATAGAAGGATTATTAGTAGGTAATACACATTTTAATTTGTTGGAGCATTTGTAAAAATAATCAAAATTAGAAATATCATTACAAGATAACATCCGGTTAAGTTGGTTATATACATCATGAAATTATTTTTTCCTCGGGTAATATAAAACAATTGTTGGTGACGGGCGTTATGAATTGGTATTTTGAAATTAATTTGTTCTAGTAGCTCGTGGTAGATGATTTTATTATTTAATAGTTTGTGTATTAATGTTACATCAATAAATAGACGTCTTGGCTCCAAAGTTGGGATTTGACATTTAAATGCGACGTCGCGCGTCGTCAATTGATTTACCTTGCATACCCTATTTTATGAACAATCATACGAAAAAAACGTCTTTGGACTTTTTCAAGTTTATTTTCGAGGCCAACTTGAGTTGGGTTTCTGATAGTTCCTAATAGCTTATGTTAATGTGTTCTGAAAATCTTATGATTATGTTATCAATCGTATTGGTGGCAGTTCATTTTAAAATTATTCACATGATGCTAAACCCCATCGGCCCTCAGCGCAACAGCCCTTGCACGTATTGCATTTTTGTATTGTTATATTTTATACCATGTGGAATTTCTCACACGTTGTTGTACATCGTATATTAAGAAATGCGATAATGGGCGCATATAATGCTGTTGTAGCACCGTATAACAATATTATTATGCGAAAAACATGCCGCGCATATAGATGTATATAATATATTATATTGTTGCGTATATAATATTACGTACAAAAGAAACGCACGCGCGATCGCTATGAACGGGGTGTCTAGACTATATATAATATGATGGTTTTCGATATAGACGAGTTTCCGCCATCATGACCACGCGTGTATATGCGTGCGTACAACGGTCCCCCCATCGTGGTACTGTACTCGAGAAACCGGAACGCCATCCCCTATATAAAGTATAACAATCGGTTCACCGGTGATTTAATGGCGGCGGCGGCGACGCGTCGTCGTATTATGCATATTATTATATATTTGCAGTGCTCTGTAACGAAATGTATACGAATACAATAACGCGTACCGCGATACCTCTACGTAAATAATATTATTATAATAATACCTGTATATAATAATATATTACACGCACCCTATATACCACTCGTGCAGCGTGTATACGATTCGCGCCAACAGACTATAGTATATAGTATACAATATAATATGCTATGTATATACTGTTATAAAACTGTTGGAATATATACACTGCTATACAGAAGTGATGTCTTGATTATATAATAACGCATACACACACCTCGCCCGAAATATTAAAGTATATATAGTTCCGTTTTCACGCACTTCTATACGCTTCGCGATCCTGCAAAATTTGAGTAAAACGTTATATGCCCGAGTTATTCTATTGTAAATCATTATATACCTCGCTATGCATTTGTATATTTATTATTTTTCCTCATCGAATATAATTCGCATCGTATATACAACACACACGTGAAGAATGATGTACATATTGTATGATTAATCATTGCGTGCGGCTAGTGCATTAAGTATATACGTATGTATATTATATACATAAATAAATTATACATATACATTTGACGACGATGTGGAATATCCTATATAAGCTTTTGTAATATGTCCCGCGGCTGTATTCCTATATACGTATTACATGAATATAATATTATAAACGTAACGATGATAAAAGCCAGATCACTAAAGGCTAAGCTAAGTCTTATAACTATATAGTCAAAAATGTTATTACCTATATAGGATTAATTATATGATATAAATCTTTGTAATAAAAGCTGAAAATCATAATTTCATTCGGACTTTTACACGATAAAAAGTAAAAACGGTGTGTGTATATACATGGCACGTATATGTAGGAGATGTAAAAATTGTATATCATATACAGTATAAAAGCTGCAATTAATACGCACGACAAATGAAAATGAAAATATGATCGATAAAATGAGTTTTTGACCAGATTCTACGTTAAATCTTAAATTATTAAATCTTATAAAACGCACTGCAGCATAATATTATTTGTCTTGGCATGTTATACACGCACATCATATTATAATATTATATATGTGACAGGACATCGGAACAGATAGGAAAATTTTAACGGGTGTGACATAATAATACCAGTTGTATTTCGGTAGCGTAGTTATACCATATAACATTTAATACATCACATTATATGACGTGCACATGAAATATATAAACAACAGGTTTGCTTTTCATCGTTTCACATGTATATAAATATTATGTGTCATTGTGCAACACAATAATATATAATATAAGCAAACACATTTTCATATCGTATATACATCGATTAAGTGCAGTAATCGCACTCAATTATAATTATAATATAAAATATAATTAATAGCCGTTCATGATGTTCTCGTACCGTGTGTGTATTATATAATATATAATACGTATACGGTAGCGATCCGAATACGATTCTATAACGTTTTCCATGCACTTCCAAGATAGATAAGTTTGTATATTGACTTGAAATATTCGTTTTATTTCGGTGTAAAAGATGCGGTATTTATAGTAATAGTAAAAAATCGATTACGGTGTCTATATACAATACATTGATTATTACTTTTTGATGTAAAAAAAAAAAGCATTCACAAAGAGAAATGTTTTCTATATAGCCGCGAGCCATATTATACTTATACATAAATTATATACAAAAACCTTAGCTGCGCAGAACGAAACAGCATAAAATATTATATTCTGTATACTATATATATATATATGTAGAATTGAAGTTATTATTTAATTATTTCGTTAAAAGTATTTCTACTGAGTTTTATGATAATCATAAATTACAACCATATTAGGAGGCAATAGAACAATGTATATTATATTATTTCAAACGAGACAGTATTGAACGTTGATTTTGGTTTTTTCTTAATCGTTATTGGAAATATGAAAATTTACCATGTATATTATATAGTACGATGTACTAAACGCATCGATATGTGTGATTATTATTTCTTATAAATAAATAAATAATATTCATGAATACAACTTAAAGGGATTCAGAAGTTATTAAATCATGCTTTCGAAATACCTCAATTATACATTGCATTTAAAGGTGAGAAAGCGACAACATAATATATGGGAATCAGTATGGCGGATAGGTCTATTGGGATTTTTCCGGTAAGTCCGGGTTCGAATTTTATGCTGAGGCCCCGACCTTAGCACCATCACCTTGTATACGATTGTAAAATATATAATTTCATTTGTAAATTTTTATATATGTATTTATAAATTCTTACTTGTTACATGTCCCTTGAATTTGTGTTGGTAAAAAAAAGTTTACATATTTAAACGTTTCTTATGATAAATAATAATATTACAACTGAAAAAAACTTATAGTGCTGTTATACTATCCCCTTGCATGGGACATTATAGGAGCACTCCTATAACTTCAAACTTAATATTTAAATTATATTAAATTTTCATTTTTATGAATACATCATCTATATAGTATAAGTTAAATTTTATTAGTTATTTACAGAACTGTTAATATTTTTATTAATAAGGAATGTAAAATGTAGAATAATTTTGTTTATGGAACGCGAGTGTTACATACAATATCGGAAGAGTTTTTGATTGTGGGGCCCTTGATTTCAGTTCCCGATAACATTATATATTCTTAAACGTCCCATTAATAGGAAAATATGAAATGTTGTCTTAGAGCGGTAAGTTATTGTACACCTATGTACATATTATAATATTATACGACACTAACTTACAATACTTGAAAATACCTTAACAAAAATACCCTTGGTACACGCCTGTTATATTTCGGTTTCTATGGTGTACATTGATAAGATAATTATGATTTAAAAATGAAAATTAAAGTTTGACGGAACACAGATAACATACGAATATCGGAATATAGGTAGATACCTGTACACGACGTGTGCGCAGAAAACTATGTTTTGTGCAACGTGAAACCATCATTATTTTCCTATTTTCCTTGATCGTTTCGCTCGTCCAGACTTCAAAATCGATAATTTTTCTTTTTCTTTTTAGCGTATATTTAATACAAACACAATAACGAAATAATAATTTCCGGCGGCTTCGTGTTAGAAAACCACGGACCTTGCCTCGGCGCTGTTCGTGATATACGCGCGCACGCAATCCTGGTTGCCTAACCACGTGCGTCTCGGGATGAGGCCGTCGTCGAACAACGAGAATACAATGCAAAAATGTACGATGACAGTTATTGATTGTCGACCGACACTATTCTATCACAATTTTTATCAACTCTTTTGATCAACTGATCAGTGATATTCACAATATGTGCGCACATGTACATTGTGAGCGTAAAATAATTAACATGTACACGACATTTTCCTCATATCTATTTCCATTGTTTTTTTGTTTCGATTCTACACGTGTCAGTGGAAAGAACGGTAAGCCTAGATTCCTTTTTTTCAAATTTGGAATGTCAGAGACCAAACAGTTAATAGCTCACATAGGATAAACAATTTTAGTGAGGAATGGAATGGTTCATTCAATAAATTGCTTGCACTAATATTATTATCTGTATTCGGTTTGTTATTCAATTATAAAATTAACGCTCCGCGTATTAATTTCGAACATTCAAATGACCGTTTTTCCAGTTTATTATGTTTGATGTGCGCACTGCACGATGTGGCGAACGTGCGAACGCGGTATTACTTCGTTTTTCTCGGTGTTTCTGTGTAATATGAAATTAAATATAAAAAAAAAAAAACCTTCCGATAATCAATAACGTTAACATTATAATGTAGCACATCTCGGAGCCGTTTTCTTGCCAATAATATATCGCTCGAGATGAGAAACGACCGTCGGGCAAGATTTTAAACAAATTATATCTACTATTATATTAGTACACACTATATTATATAATATTGCAGTGTTATTTGCTTGTTTTCGTCACCGTCTCGTCGATCATGTAGAGACTCTCGTAAAACCTATGTACGTCTAATAATTGTATATCAGATGCTTAACAGAGCTCGTTAATAGATCAATGAATCAACATTTTAGTATTAATTTTCCGTTGAATGCATACACTGTAAATTACAATTAAAATAAATAAATACTTTTTGTGGCCAAACACGTATACCTAAAGTGTATACTTACATAATAAAGATTTTCACTATATTATATATATATATTACATATCCATATATACGTCTTCGTGTGATTTAGAACTCAGGCAGGATTTGTGTATGACATTCCAACGAGAAAAATTTGTAAATGTTGAACCCCTGGTAAATATTTTATATGGTTATGAATTTATGATAATAAATATTATACAAGTAAAATGTTCATCAAATCGCATGATAAGATCATTTAATCATTAGTGTCGATTAAAAGATATAATTATACAAGGTGTAAATATATTGGAAGTACATTATAACTAAATTCAAAAGTATAAAATGAAAAATATCTTTTTATATATCACGTATTATATAATATATACCATACATGAAATTTGTTAAGAATATATTCTTAAACTGATTATATGTATAATGTTTTTACGTCACGTGAAGTTGGTATAGTACAAACATGTTATTATACTCCTGTCCTATCATATATTATTCGAAAAGTTTTTAAAATGTTATTATGGTCCAGTTATAAACTATTAAATTCCATAAACATAGCCGATTAAACCATTAAATAACAATTATTATATTGTTTTCAATATGAAAATAATCTTTGACATTATAAATATTATGACGCCTATAAATATTTATGTCACGTATTTAAAACATATTAATTTCTTTTAATAAATCAATATTATAACCACACGTGGAGCTAATTTCATATACTATCTAGTACAAGAATAATATTCCAGATCAATAATTCACAATAATTATTTTGTTGGTGTGTTAAAAAAAATTCATATAGGCGTTTAATCGAATGTATAAAAAATAAAAAACCGTTTCTGCAGATCAGTTTAAATAGTTATTTTATTTCTTGAGTGAAAAGCATTTGAAACAGCGATAATATTATATTGACTTGTTCGACAATATTAATAATTTATTTCAACTTGTATACTCGTATAGTATTATATATAATATGCTTTTTATTTATAAAAAAAGATAAAATGATTGTGGTTCATAAGGAGTTTAGCATAAATCTTTTTATAAAAATTGAAAGCTGTGTCGTGGATGGTTTTGATTTGGAGGTCATCGTGGAAAATATAATATATGTCTATAAAATATATTTTTGTACACTACGACGTATATGTGCAGGAATATAAAACAGTCATACGCATACGTATGAATCAGCTACATAGGTACCGTTTCGTTCGTATAATACAACAATAGACAATAGTAACACGCGCGTGTACACAAATTACGGTTTCAATTTAAAAGGACATTTTCATTTGGAAATGTAAACGTTATACGATAGGAAGGCATGTTGTATAAGCGCTTTTGCAGCAACAGGATATGGCATCAAAACATATTATAATATACGCAACAATGTATTAGTATACACACGAGCAATTAATGAAATTAAATTTCGGTGATGTAAATTATTTTCTACGGTTAATCACATGTGCAGTGTACATACGTCGCTGAATAAATAATCAAGACTTGTCCGCGCGATGTCTTGTTTGACCAAAAATTATGTACCAGAACAAATTAACTGCCTATATATGATGTGTAATATAAGTAGCTTATTAATTATACAAATATACATCCAAGAAGCGCGCGCGGCGCTATGTAAAGTATAAATACAAACGTGCCACCCCCCCTCCCTAGAAATGTATTTACGAATTTCAGGTAACTCGCTTACGGTTGTTTTTTTTTTTTTTTTATGTTCGACTCCGCATACTTGTTGTACACGATATATTCTACAGGAATTCCATAAATTATTATTACTATTATTATTTTTCGGTAATTTGATATCATTATGAGCCGGAAGTCCTTATTATTACCGATCGTCAATTATAAATATAATAAGCTCGCAGTTAATGTATTATACAAGGGTATATTATATATATATATATATATTATATTATATTATAGGTGTACCGCCGAAAAATTAATATATACGCGCGTTTCATAATATTATTCCTAATTTTTAACAGTGTTTGTCTTGAAAATTAGAATTATATACGCGCATATACATAACACTCGAATATATGCGTGTAAACTAATTTAACGTGTACGCGGTGAGACCTACAATTAAGACTACGCGATGACCTCGCACCGTATTTAAAACGCAGGTAAACGCGGAAAACAAAAAGCCATTATGCATATATATATATATATATATATATATATATATACGTGTACGTATATAGTTGGCAGCTTAAAGAAAAAAGTACGGTTTTCGTGCGTTAGTAGGTGGCTATTGTATATAATACACTATCGAAACACGCATTTTCACTACATATAAAAATAATCATATATAAATAATGTTGCATTTACAGTTGACATGCACATATAATATTTAAAATACAGACTATAATATATGCCATATAGTACCGAACTACCCCCTTTATAATAAATCCAATCAGGTATATATACGTTTTATTTTTACAATTTATTTCAATCCATATAATGTACACGATCGTTCGAATCTGCAGAATATATTATATTATAGAAAAGGCTTTTAGTGGCCCTTATTTTTCATGAAAATTTCTGTAATATAAACATTTTTTTCACGTACAATGATCAACAGACAGTGATAAATGAATACTATATAACGAACAGACCATATTATATAGACGATATACACTTATATTATAGATTTATGTGGAAGAGACTCATTCGCCATAGTGTCAACTTTTTACAATCGTAAAAGCTGAGGAGTAAAAATCAACTTGATGAAATGTATGTAACCGATAACGATTTATTTTTGTTATCGTATAGAAAATATTGTTTTTTTCAAAATTTGAATGTTATAGTTATATACCTGCTACAGTCGAAAGTTTTATTAATATTATAGTACACACACTTCTCATATCCGTAGTACATACACCCAATATTTCAAACTACACACTTTGTGTTGGGATTAACTGAAAAATAAGGCCTAGTTTTTAGTATTTTACAACAAAACCCAATAGTCGCAGATACTCTTGTATTTAATAAATGAAGATATTATAGAGTGTAATTATTATTAATGTTAGCCATTAGGTACACCGTACTTATACTATTTTTTGTCTGCGTACTTATGTCATTTTTGTGTGTAATTGGTATCATGAGAATTGGTGCATAGATCTTCTCAACGCTTAATCTAAAAAAAATGTAAAGTTAGTATTACCACTGGGTGACTCTTCTCATTAAACTAATGAGGTACAAAAAAACTGTAGTCACATATTCTTATTGTTCCTGTAGGAACAGATTGTACATTTCAAAAAAAGAGTTTTAAAAAAAAAAAAAAATGACAAATTGGTAAACTAATATAACACATTAAATATTATATATATTTAAACGTATATTATACACAGTATTGTCAATATTGCATAATCACACGTATCAATTCGACGTTCAAAATATTGAATAGGTAATATTTACATTTATACTTTACACATACAAATACTATACCTATACGCCATACTATTTTCCCAACTATACACGAGAAACTATCGTATAAACACGTCGTTGATGTACGCGTTATAAATCGCAACTTTTACATCGCCGAATACAATTGTATATATAATATATAGATTATAGGTACTATTGTACTAACCTAACCCGTGATTTGGACCGTACATCAAGTATATCTTGTGTTAATTGTTTAGCGATCACTAGAGGTCGGATTTTTATGATGGGAGTGAGAAATCTTTACAATTCATAAAACAACAGGAAATTCATGGGAAAAAATTTATTTTGCATAAAAAAGCATATTTTAGGGATTGGAGAATATTTAACACGTTATAGAGAATATTAATTGAGAATATTTTTGTAATATCGGCATATTATGAACATATCTCACGTATATCAGCACTTTGATTAATACAATGTTCACCAAATGATTTATTCGTGGGTTTAATTTATAAATAACTAAAATAATACAGTATAATTTCCGGGAAATTATTCACCGACTATGGTACAGCCAATTTGCAATATTCTCCAGTGACATCGGTTGATGTCGAACGGCCCTTCAACATATACAAAAACATTTCTACAAACTGGCGTACTAAAATGACACCGGAAAACCTGTAACAATATATATATAGTTATTGATTGTAATAATTGTAAAACTAATAATTAAAACCAAATAAATAAAAAATAAAGTTTAACTGATTTTTTTTTAATATTAAAAGAATATTTTGCATATTTAAGGACATAATATAACATCATATTATATCTGGGTATTTTAAAAGAATATTAAGAGAATATATTGCCTATTTTATGTGACGTAAAAACATCATATTTTAAGGATTTTAAGAGAATATAAATCCGATCTTTAGAGATCAAGTATTGTATGCATTTATGTAGATGTGTATAATATTCTATCCACATAATAGATATATAAATTATATGTATTGTAATGTATTATGTGCATAGTCTTTCACCGTGTTCGCATTTGACCGTGTATAACTGTATATTATATTATGTATACATCGATCATTATTGTCACCCGTATAGGTTTATTTTCATTATATTATATAATATACTACAGTAGCTGCTTATAAGACTCACATCGGGACCAGTACAAAGTGAGTCTTATAACTGAATGAATCTTATAGGCAAATTGTGTGAAAAATAAAACAAAATGTTTACTAATTACGTCATGCATGACATTAAATTTATTTTGCTATGCTTTTTACAATTACATTAATTATTATTAAATAACTTATACATTATAGACGTCAAACTTTTATTTTATTACTATTGATATTAAAAATGAAATAAGTTGCCATTTAATATTTTAATTTTACATTTATACAGTTAATATTATTATACTTAAATAGAATAATTTATGCTTTAAAAAAAATATTGTGATACTCATTTATTGGTTTTCAATTGGTCATCATGGTCATTGCGATAAATTTGAAATGCGATAAAATTTGTTGTACATTCATAGTTGATGACATGATTATAGTAGTAATAAATAAAGTAAATTATTAAGTAATATTTATTCAACACAAAAGTTTATTTTCTACGATTTTTCTGACAAAATTCTAGTCTTATAACCGACTTATTTAAAATGTATTTTGATAATTCCAGACCGTTCCAGGTGATATTGAGTCAAATATAATATAATATAATATAAACGGTTTAACCTAACCTGATATCTGTGAGTTTTGGTTAACAGAGTATATAATATTATATTATAATAAATATGTAAGGTAGTTATATTAGCGGATTTTCAAGTAAAAACCCGCACATGAATCGCAGATATATATATATACATTTAGTGCGTGTACAATAAACATAATAATATCTATAATTTATAATGTACATAATATATAGTTTTGTATCTGAACGCTTATGTTACCGTATAATTTTGGTATCACTCGACGACTCGGCGGTGGTCTGAATAACGATGTACCTATATACGTATAGTCGGTGTGTATACCTATATATATATATAAAATATGGTATACATGCATACACGAACAAATTATCAAACGTATATACGATATTTCCGTCAATGTACAGCCAAAGTGCAACACTCAGCCTAATAATATATCGTATATGAAAAGTATGTAGGTATATACATATTATATTAATCTCTTAAAACCTTATTAATATATAGACGAAACAACTGCGCATCGATGAGGGTATAATATAATTATATAATATAGATGCCAGCGGCGGCAGTGGCTGCAACGAAATTAAAATGCAAATCTATTTAAGAAAAAAGTCTCCGCGCCCAGCTTCAGCCGCGCGATGCGTGCTGCCATATGTACAGAACACGTAAATAGGTCTATTAAAATAATTACAGCATATACACCACGCAACAATGTAAAAACTATATACATGATATTATATGTATACGTTTGTGTTGAAATAACACGATAAGCAATATTTTTTTTTTTGTTTTATTAATAAAAGTTTTTTTTTTTTTATTAGAAAATTTACAATCTGTATTACATGACACAATAAGTAAAATAGATGACTGATATACATTATATACATAATAAAAATACACATGAGGCACATGATGAGGGAAATCATCCAGCGATGGTACCCTCTAGTACATAAACAATATTAACCATATTATAAACGTATAATATAATGTACTTTTGGTATTATACGCGGAATAAATTTCAAAAACATATAATAATATATAATTCCATACAGATGAAAGCATTAAAAATTATAAATTCACGAGCATATATATAATATTACAATGTGACCACAGTAGAACCTCCTTAGGGACATGTACCAGTTGCCCCCAAAAGTACCTTTTTTATACGAATGCCCCCCAAAATACCTGGAGCAAAATATACCAATTGCCCTCTACCGAATGCACTAGCTGCCCCCAACTGAATGTACTATAGTTGCCCTCACATATTATATACACGATTACAAAACCAACCCGTAAAGCCGTAAAGTAGGGGTGGTAAATAATTTAAGACAAAAACATAATAATACTAGAATACGTAATTTTAGACGTAAATACCTAAGCGGATCACCAATATATAAATATATAGGCTAATAATAGTTTAATTTTTTATTATATGCATTTTTTTATTACGAAATATAATAAATAGGTATAATACATACCTATTAATTATTATTTTATAAAATTGTATACATTTTTTGACTAATAAATATTATAATTTCAAATAGTATATTTATTTATTTATTTTATTATATATATATATATATATATATAATTTGTCTTTTACATAATTACTACCCATACTTTACGGATTGGTATTGTAATCGTATATATAATATGTGACGGCAACTGGTATATTCGGTCGGGGGCAACTGGTTGATTTGATTGAGGGCAACTGGTACATTTGGTTGAGGGCAATGGGTATAATTGTTAAATACCGAAAAAAAAGCCTCTGAGGGCAACTGGACAATCTGGACAATACCCCTCTTTAGTCCGTCACCTAGACCTCGATCACAGTTTCTTGGCCATGATTTTCCAAAACATTTTATATACCTATGTTTACAGTCTACTTTAAATTGGAAAATCCAAATGTATTTTTAAATAATTCATATCAATAATATTAAGAGTATATGGTTGGAGATCGGATCAACCGGAGTGGCGGACCGGCCGAGCGCGGAGGCCGAGGGTTCTACTGTACCGCTAAACACATATTGTAGTATTATACCCCGTTGATGAGAAAAGTAAAACGGGACGTTGTCCAGGGTCGTACAACGTTTTAGAGTTACAGTTTTTGGCGTTTGCCGAAACAATACAATAATACATAATATATATTAAGATTTATGACCGTTTCTCGCGCAGACTTACAGCGAAGACTTATTAGTATAATATTATAAGAAGGTGTACTTATATATGCAGTGGCACACAAAGTATTTTTAAAACGTGTCGTGAATTCAACTCCACCTACCCACCCATCTCAAAATTTATCATAATTATATAATTTGTTAAAACATCGATCAATGATATTACGTATTAACTAGTATATAAGTCATGGAAATTTGACTGTTTCTGTATTTTTAGTTCTATCTTTTTAACTTAAAACCGTATAAAACAATTTTCGTGGACAATTATGTTCACTCACTCCAATTAAAAGAGATCGCGACTGCGACACCATGATACATGGAAGATACATGGAATGTGCGCCACTGTATATATGTGTAATTAAATGTGGAAAGCGTATTTCACGCGTTCCACGCACGCGAAATTCTTCACCGGTCAAGTGAAAAGCACAAACATTTTGAAATCGATTTCAGCGGTGTCAAAATTTATCACCGCGGAGGCACAGCACGTGGACGCATGCTTATTTTACCACATCACTATATACACAGCTGTACTATAAAATGTAGGGAAAATCGCATCGATAAATATGAAATTTATTTATTTATTGAATATTCAACGGGCGATAGCCCTTTACAAAGTATATAGTATAACAAATATAACAACAACCAAGATACATATAAATTCAGTAGGTAATAATAATACAAACATTTTAATAATGATTTTACAATTAAATAATTATGACTAAAATTAAATGTATACGACTAGAAACAATGTAGTGAATAATGATAATTAGATAAAAAGGGTTTTTTTAGAAGCAATACAATATTTAGTTTAAAATTTACACGAGTAGAATTAAAAAAATCAAGATGGTGGGAGATTAAATTGGCTAACCTAAGAGATCTGGGCAGAAAAGAAAAGGCTCTACTATTATAATGTGGAATAACAAATAAATCTAGATTGCGCGTATATAGACGAAGAATTCGGAGACCTATCATTGCTAATAATTCAGGACACAGAATATAACCATTAAGAATATCGAAAATAAACATTATATCTGTTAGATTTCGTCTCAGAGAAATCTTGAAAGATCAAAATCCAATGATTCCTGAAGTGGTATAATTGAGTCTCTGGAGAAAAGAAGATTAATTTATATGAAATATTTTTAAGAAACTTGTTTTGAACATTATCAAGTTCAGAGTAAAATGTTGTTAGATTTTGCGACCAAACAAGTGAGCCAAATTCAAGGTTAGATCTAACTAAAGAAGTATAAAGTGTTTTTAAGCATTTAGGATTTTTAAATTCTTTAGTATTTCTATTTATGAAACCTAGCATCTTATATGATTTGTTGAGGATTGTTTTATGATTTATTTTAATTCCAAGATCGCTTTCAAAGTGAATTCCTAAATCTTTGATTGAATTGACTCTTGATAATTCAACGATTATATAATATATGCATAAGTATAATTGTATGTATTGCTTTTGAATACAAATATATGTATTCACACGAGTATGATATACTATATATTATATATAATTGAACTCTGATTTCTTTTTTATAAAAAGCTTCTCTATATAGAATATTATACACGCGTGAATTTGAATTTTCCTAAATATGTGCGGGATTAAATCGTTCTTTGCCATATATTTATTGTAATAATCATATTATAGTACTAGAATTCGGTACCTAGTGTTGTCCGTTTAGTTAGCCTGTGATAAAAAATGAAAATAATAAGTTTCAGTGGTTCCGGCTTGGTGATTTTTTTCTATTTTTACCTCTTTTGTTCCGTTAATACATCATGACTCATGAGACCAAACTACGAACTATATTATTTCATATAGCCATAGTTTTAGCAAATCAGTCAATCAGTCATGTTAGGATAAGTAGTTATTTTATACATATAATATAGATAAAGCGATCGGAAACTGAATAGATTTTCTCAAGTTATCGTTGCAATATTTATAGGTAAGTATATTCTCTGCAGTATAAATTTCATATTTTGTTTTCCTTCAACATATTATTAATTTTTCTATTCTATATAATATGTAGGAGTATTTTTTTTTAAACAATTTATAATTATAATTTTTATAATTTCAAATTGTCTAATTTCTATATTATGCTATTAATGTTATTATTAATTATTATTTATAGTTATTAAATCTGTTATTCTCGCATTGTTACGATGACGGCTATTGATCCGGAAATCACCACTATATATACATGAAGAATATAATTATTGATATAGTAATATACACGGGCTATGTGTGTATATTTCGGAACACATGTTATACATAACGATTGCAGTTAGAGTACATATAATATAATATATATGGCACGTATAGCGCATATAAATATAAGAGATTCGAAACACACATGTGCACGTACACACGCTGCACAGCATATAACAATATTATATAGTCCACCAGCACCGCGATAGGAATAAGTGGTTTCTCAGAAATGTCTTAAAATAATATACTTGTACACGCGTTACGAACAACACATACAAGACATTAATTTTAATGCATTCTCGACCAGATTATAATTTCTTTTTAACATTCTATATATTGTATATATATGTATATTATATAATTGTTACGATTTTCTTATTTTTCTTACCATAGGACTATTCAGTATACCTCTATTATAAAGCATATAATATTAAGTATATATATATATATATATATATTAAATTGTCTATGGGTGACAAACATACGTATTCGTATCACATTTGCAATAATAATTAAATTATAAAACAATTTTCCTAGTACATAATATTATAATGCAGTAATCACAATACTACGCGTATTACATAATAATAGGTACATATATAAATTGAAGGCAAATGTACTCAAAAACCATTAATATATATATATATATTATTCGGGTTTTTTAAGTTCCTAAAAGTAATTAAAAATACCTTAAGCCCATAAATCGCATACAACACAATTCACTCGCGAATTAACAACTTTCCTCTTGAAACCACTATATTATAAATATATATATATACCTACGTTACTTCAGACTTTTTTAACAACTTTGGAAATTAGTAAAAATTTAAACAACGTACATAATAATAATAATAATAATAAGCATATTTTAAACTAATGGTTTTATTTACCTCGGTAATCGTATTGCTTTTGAACACATTGGAATAAATGTAGAACAAAACAAAGGTGCCTAGGTATATAGGATATATATTAAACGATTTAAATGTATAATAATGCGCATATATAACTACACTATAGTTTAATATACTTTTTTAATTATTTCTCCTCACAGACGACTGAGTTAATCTCACGTTTTCTGACAGTTCCACCAACGGTAAATATAAAAACAAAGATTAAACCGCATATTAGGGATCTCCAACCATTTTTTTTACGGCAGGCCAGATCTGAAATTTGCTTCGGAATCATGGGCCAATATTACTCTAAAAAAGTATAGATAGAAAATGTAATATAGGATGGATAAGAATTATTTTCTGACTATTTTATTATTTTGTATTGCATTTTAATATAGTTGTGAAAAATCACACCTATAGAAACAATTGTTGTCTATTGTTTATATAGCTTAATAAATTAATTTTTAAATATAAAATTATTAATTTGAAAATGATTATAATATTTTCAAAACATGAGTTAGCTCGGCAGGCCAGTTAGAAAAGCTTGACGGGCCTTAAGATGGAGATCCCTGTAGTTATAGCGTACCTATACCAAATGGCGTCCCGCAGACAAAGAATAAATAACACATATTATTACGACAACATTCTATTATATCGTGTTATTGTTGTAAATTATTATTCTTGTTAAACATTGTTGGTTTTTACCGACAACAGTTGCGATAAATCGGTCGCAAAGTATATCTTATATATTAAACTTTAATTGTGGGTGTCTACGTAGTCAGTCCGTCAATATTGCAGTACCTACATATTACATTGTGATTTTATTATATAAATTAAGTTCGTATAAAATAACAATAAAGTAAAAATGATAAATAAAATAAAAAAATAATAACCTTCTTGTTACATGCAATTTTAAAATAATACCTATTGTATTATACGTGGGACTAGGGATGGGCAACATGAAATCGGAATATCTGAATATTCCGAATATCCAAATCCGGATTTGCCGAAGTATCAGGAATATTTGGATTTATGTATTTGTTTTTTACATGACATAATTACTTTTAATAAATGGTAAAATCAATTATTTTATTGAACTACAGAACACTTATCATAGCTTCAACAGTTTTCATAACTCATTATTAGTCAGTAGCCACCAAAACAACATGTTATTACATTTTTGAGTTCATAATGACTGTTTTTTTTATGCCTGTACGACTTGCAATGATATCACGAGTGTACACCCAATTAACTTGTATCATGACCTTTGAATGGTTATTGGAAAAGATTTTTTGAAGACAAGTTAAATCTATACTAATAATCCGGATTTTTTAAATCCGAATCTGCCCACCACTACGTGGAACATAATATGTACTTGGAGTGTTGATGGGCTGCGAAAAATGTTCAGACTCCAGAATGTTGGTCCTTAAAAATTATTAATCGGGTGTGGTAGGTACGTGCGGCGTGCGCGGTACCTGCGGGCGGCCGAGCGAATACGGTGAACGCGCATCGTCTCTGCGATTACCGGGCGCGCGGAACGTTCAGCCACAGTCCGGTAGATGTCGGGCCGGGTA
Source organism: Chaitophorus viminalis (assembly GCA_025469195.1). NCBI lineage: Eukaryota > Metazoa > Arthropoda > Insecta > Hemiptera > Aphididae > Chaitophorus > Chaitophorus viminalis. Next base: position 82,111 of record JAIPRK010000578.1, on the reverse strand, counting down.
CGCGTGACACCGACAAGGCGGCAGCGCGCTTCCCGGCGCCACCGGGCACCGTCGCCGCCGCCACCGCCGCGCCGGCCATGACGAATTCGAATGGCTATTGGCCCGGACTCCCCACCTCCCGCCTACGAGCTGGCACGTACGCGCATGCGCGCGCCCGCATGTCGTTCTCGCCGATTCCGTTTTAATGGGTCTTTCCGCTGCCCACGCCCCGCCACCCGTCGCCCCGTCGAAAAAACCGGGAACCCGTGTACCCCCGCGGCCCCGTCCCGACACGGCGACAACCCGTTTCTCCCGGAATGGCGCGATAAAAGCGAACGACCGACGAAAACGGGAGGGAGCGAGAGAAAGAGAGAGAGCGAGAGACAGAGAGAGAGTGAGAGAGAGAGACGTGTCGCAAGGCGGCGGCGGCTTGCGCACGAGTACGCCGTGCGGTGGTGGGGGGATTTTTCGAGCGCTCGCGGCCCCGAGTCACATGGCACACGTTCTCGTCCGTTCGTGTGCGCGAGCCAGTGACGATCCGATTGTCCCGTCGTTAAGTCGTCATACCGTTATTGCCGGGTGTGTAGCACACATAGCCACTTTGAGCGCGCGCATAAAAATAAAAACATAAATATCAATAAACAAAAAAAAATATTATTAAGTGATATAATAAAAATAATAAATAATAAAAAAAAAAAACCGTTTGATATACGCGTCAAGTGCACCTACACGTATTAATAATAATAATATACAGTCGCTCACCCCGTTCGCGTGTACACACCGCGGTTGTACGGAATTTTCGTTTGATTGAGTTTTATTTTTGATTTTTTTTTTACGTTTTTTCTCAGTGCTCCGATATAATTGCAATAAAAACTGTATAAAGTCGCGCGCGGGTACATTGCGTTTTTCCGTCGTGAACTCTTTACGGATATTTTTTACGTGCTCGATTTTACGAGATTGTTTTACGCGTCGTTAAAAATCCGTTTACACACTGCATTTTGGTGCGCGATCGTAAAATCCGCGCGAGTTTTACGACCGTACCGGCTGCTTGTATACATTTACAAATAATATATATATATATATATATATATATTAAACTGGCGACGACGACGACGACGACATGATGATGATTACGATCCTTTTTACGACAAATTAAACGGTTCGTCGTGCGTGTATTGTATAATATATGCCGTACGGTATTATTGTAACATAATATTATCGAGTGTGCGTTTTTCGGTGCGTGTGCGCGTTTGTAGTAATTATTATTGTAAACATCCGTTCGCGGAGAGGAGTAATTCTCGTGTACGCGCGCGCGTCTTCCGCTGCTGCACCGCCGGAACTATGCGATTCTAAGTGTACCAGCGGACCAGAGAATAAATAGACGATTATTATTATTATTTTTTTGTTTTTTTTGACCGGAAAATTCACGTCGATCGCAGCGGGTGGACGCATTTTTGCCTTGTTCGTGCGCCGGAAGAAGTTTTTTTCTCCTCTATCTGTCTTGCCGCGCAAGTGCGCGCAGGAAAATCATCACGCCGATCATCGGATCGATAAAAAATCAACTCGTCAACACATAACCGAGTCGAATAGCACAGCACGATGAACTCGTACTTCGAAAACAGCGGCTTCTACGGCGGGCACCACCATCACCAGTCGTCGTCCGCGCACCACCACGACCAGACCTCGGTGGCGGCCGCGTACCGGTTCCCCATCGGCCTAGGCATGTCGCCGTACGCCTCGTCGCAGCCGCACCACCATCACGGGCTGTCGCAGGCCCGCGGCCCACAGGACAGCCCGTACGACGCGTCCGTGGCCAAGCTCTACGGTTCCAGCGGCGGCGGTGGTGGCGGCGGCGGTGGCACAGGTGGCGGCGGCGGAGGCGGTGGCGGCGGTGGCGGCGGCGCGGGTGGTGGCGACCAGTCGTCCGCCGCGGCCGGCCTCAACTACACCAAGACGGAGCCGTCGTGCGCGAGCAAATCGGACGTGGCGGCCGCGGCCCACCAGAACGGGTACGCGTCCTCGCCCAAGGACGTGGTCCAGTGGCCGGGCAACGCGACGTCCGCCGCGGCCGTCGCGGCCGCCGCGGCCAACGGCGCACTGCTCCGGCCGAACGTGTGCACGCCCGAGTCGCGCGTCGGCTACGGATCCGGCAACAGCGTGGTTTCCGGGCTGGACGGCGGCGGCGGCGGTGCCGGCGCCAGCCCCAACTCGGCCCGCAACTCGGCCGGCACGCTGTCCTCGTGGAACTGCGTGGGCATTAACAACAACGGCCACCCGCAACAGGCCCTGCAGGTCAACCAGCAGCAGAACAACCACACGTTCTACCCGTGGATGGCCATCGCAGGTCAGTCACTAGGTAACAGAAACGGAGTATTTATTATTTTATTATTTTATTTTTTAACAATACTAATAATATATTGTATATATATCACCCGCTGCATATACAATATATTATTCTCAGCTTCCGCGCGTGGATGTTATAATAATATTTTGCACGCGTATGTTATAATATCCGCCGCGTTATACGCGTACCTATATATAACAGTGATTCCAACCACGATCTATTTTTTTTTTTTTTTTTGTACTCGACAAATGTAAAATATCCTCAAAAATTGAGCACCCCCAGACGAAGTAGAAAGAAAAAAAAATTACAGTTTCAATCTTGCAGCCAGTTATTACTTTATATAATTCAAAAACAAAATCCTCTTAATCAGCGGTTATTAACCTGTAGTCCGTGATACTCATGTTGGGTGATCCGCGGTCATCTCAAATGCAACGCCAATCATGGCATTAAGTAAATAAAAATTAAATTTTATGAATATTAAAAATAATTCATTTTACATTTTTATGAAAAATTAGGTGTAATAAAAATAATAATTATATATGCGTATGTTTTTTGATGTCTACTTATGTAATTTGTGATATAAAATAATTATTATAATTTTGGTTATGAATAATATGGGATGATTAAAAAGGTATTCGAAAAAAAATTCGTTGGGTGGTCCATGATCTACAAAAGGTTAAAAACCGCTGCTCAACAAATAATTTTTGATTTGATTTACATGCTTAATTAATTCTTAAATCTATTAAAAATATAAATTATATAAATATGTACAATATTATATATACAATAATTGGCTAACCCTATTAGATATAATTATAGAAAAATTACTTTTGACTATATTATTGACTTCCGTTAAAGTTGGCTGCTATTTCCTGATGTTGTAACATTTTTTTTCATATATATGTATATATATATATATATATTATATATTATATATATATATGAATATACTATGTATACATATATCCTTTACCTGGATAATTCTGTTGCATTTTATTGTTGTAAGTTATCAATGAAAAAACTAAAAAAACCCACAAGGCAACAATACCTCCCAGTTGGGAATCACTGTTATATAAGTAGGTATCGAGAACGAGATTGTCCTGCACATAATTTTATATGTAGGCACTTTTAACTCTATTATAATTTTTTATATCATAATAAAATACGAGCATGTTTCCTCATCCGATGTAGTATAAAGGTACACTTGCCAGATAATTGCTTCATCCCCCCCATCAAAAAATCATCCAATTCATCGGGATTTCATACCTTCAGTACGGTGAAAATTACAATATTTAACGTATTACTTACATATTATAGGGGTAAAGGCCAAAATATTATTTTTGAATTAATAATACATATATATGATTATGGAAAATAATGAAAAACGATCAATGCCATTTTCACTCTATACGCGCATGGTTGTATATAAAGAGTATAGTTTGTATGTTTTCGGTTAAAATAAATGAACGCGAAAAAATATAAATGTATGCGTCAAAACGGATTTGGCTTAAATAATATTTGCGTCCGTCTATAATTAGATCGTGCGGTCCGTATACTGTTTGTTCGTTTCACAGTTATACACAGTTCGCACTTCGATTCGGGCGAGTTAGCCGCGCGCGTTTTCGTCACAGCGGATTTAATTGCCGACTTGTCATCGAATGTAAATATATATATATATATATAATATTATGTTTGTGCATTTCGTATTTTAATTATAAATTCCGCTGCGACCGCGCGCCGCGTTCCGTTCAATCCCGTGCAGCATACAGATTTATGTGATTATTATTATTAAGATTATAATATCATCACTCGCATGTCCGTCGAAATGTTGTGTCGATTTACTATTAAATTTACACCGAAATAATTTACTGGTGAAAACACTATTTTACGCCGCCGTTCATAATATATTATATATAGTTATTTTAGGTTTTTTAAACCTGTTGCAGCGTAAGCTAAAGTTTAAGGGTGAAAAAATCAAAAAAATCCTGTTCACTTCTACATGATTCGTAACACGCTTATGTGTACGAGATATTGTCGGTAAAAATGTCGATAGAAATTAAATTAAACCAATTATATTGTACCCACGATTGTATGCGGCGCACAATAAATGTTGAATTTTCTCAACTTCTATCCATCAAAATTATCGTTGTATTGTATTGTAATTATTATTGTATAATATGTATTGATGGGATAACCCGAAAAATAAATTGAAGTCGAGTATACATTTTTACGCTCTCGGCAAATGATACATCGGTTACGTTCAATCTGTCGAGATAATATAATTATATAATATTTATACGCGTACAGTTTATAAAATTGATACGTGTTTATTATAATCAGCGGTGATCATCATATAATAATGTATGTTATTATAAATTCATTAAATTATTTAAGTATAATTTGCACCAGCGGTTTATGCACGTTCGGCTATAGTTTCTAAAACATTCATTGATGATTATACTATATATTATTATAATATATATACTATATATTATACATACAATACAATATAAATATTAGGTATAGGAGTTACACATATTTATATATTTATTCATAAACCGTCGTGGTAAATATATAACTGCTTGCTTTTCTCCTTTCAACGGTGTATCGATAAACAATTAATTAAACTATAATACACACACATTAATATATACATAATACGTGCACAGGTAGATGTACTTATTTAATAACCGCATACGTGTGTATATAATATAGCCAATGTTATATTGTATACACACACACACACACACACACACATAAAAACACTTATTATAATTATGTGAAAAATAAATTTTAATTAGGCGTGTAGCGCTGTGATTTAATAAACATTTTAAACTATTTTATCTTATAAAAAATATTTCTATATGTGTACAATTTATCATATACATTTTATATCTATATATACATATTACAAATACTGGTATAACGGCACAACATATATTTATATATAATAGTTAATAACAGAATCTTTAATGACGCATGCAAGTGCATGTATATAATTAATAATATTTTATTTTGATTCAATGCCGTGTGAGTATATACGTTGTATAACTTGTAATAATGATAACTGCGGTAGTCCGGAGTCTATAGAAGTTGTCCCGTAGCATTTGTCCTGCACACCGGTATTAATATGTAGAGATATAGTCGGAACTGAAAAAATTTGATAAAAACAATAATTAATTTCAAAAAAAAAGTAAATAAACTTTGTGCATAAATTTATGTATATAAATTTATATTGTTTTTAAATGACACAGGCGTCCCGCGTGTATCTGCGGTATATAATTTTTATAGGTACTTGTATTTATAATAATGAGCAAATATATTCTGTAGATTACAGATAATCGCGCGCGTCGCGGTTGAAATGTAAAATCCAACCGCAGAATAGTAAAGTAATAATTATATATATTTTAATATCTTAATATATTATAAGCCAACACGTGCAAAATGCCTATATACCTATATATATATATATATATATATAGTACATTTCACATAATTTTAAGAATTTTAACCGAGTAAAATATAACGTGTATACATATATGTATGCATCAATGCGTATATACATATATATAGGTACCTACAACTAATATAATGATTAACGTTATTACTAATAACATGATATTATAGAATATATGCAGTACTCGCGGTTTTGACATTTATTTCGAATAAAAAAATTGGAAACATTCATCGCGATAACGAATAATACTACAGCGAAGGATATAATATACATATTATAAAGATTGTTGGAGATGCGTAACTTGTATAAAAAATAAAACACACTGCACATACACTTTCCTCCTCGTGTTCGTATTCATACATTAAGATAATACTATAATATACACTTGTAGGTACCATATTTAACAGTGCAGTGCATGTACCATTTAAAAGGTCATTGATTTAAGTGCGTATAAATCGTCGCGAGGTGTAGGTATGTATACACATGCACACACACAATACACTTACAGGCCTTGTAGTTATATAAGAGGGGAATTCGTTCACGGTGTAATCAATATCCGATTTAGCCCCCGTTCACATAATATAATATAGAATAATGTTATAAATATCATTTTGAATAGTTTAAATGATCGTATACAGGTAGTGATATCGTCGTATATATATTATATAGTATAGTCTTTTCGGCCCGAGTAGCATAAAAATGATTTTATTGTATAATATATGTCGTGATTCGTGTCGTATTATTTATATATACATTATGTATATACATTTGTGTGTGTGTGTGTATGTGTGTGTGTGCAATATGCATACGATATACATGTGACCCGAGATTTCGTTTTATGAGGACAACTAATGAATTATTCGAAGTCGAGTTCAATTCGATGGTATGACGTGTAATATATATAATAGTACAACAAAATTAATTCAAACGTACGTTAATATTTTAGCCACATCCACGTCATTGGGTATATAGTTCATTACACCGCAAATAATAGTATATAATATTCACATATAAAATATATTCGTCAGCGAACATAATATAATATTAAACCCTCGCTTATTCTGTTTATATATAGGTGTACCTATTTTATGTGCGAATGCTATTTACATTTTTCTGTTCTTCTATATATAATATATTAAGTACATAATACGACTAACGCGTTCTAGAAAAACCTCTAACCATGTGTTTACTTATACTACATCATGTAACCTAATAAATCGTTAAACATGCGATGGCTTTAATTGTAATATTTTATACACATAATATATCTACAGTGGCGGTCAAATGGGTATATATATATATCTCCCCAACGACATTTTTTTAGTACTTAGTATTATACATTTTTGACATATCTATTTATCAAAAATAAATAAAACAAAATAATTTATTAAAATGTAAACCCTCCCCTCTCCCATGACAAAATAATTTGACCATCCGCATGTAAACAAACGAAATCATTTTTAATTCATCACAACCTTTCAATGTATACCTATATATATATATATATATATATACCGTATTATTTATTTCTAACCACATCAACCTATATAAACAATTGCACTTTCTTTAAAAGTTGAAAATTACATTATCGGTTTGTTCTTATGATAGTTCTGTTGAATATAAAAACACTAATTATTTATGTATATAATGTATAATATAGAGGGAATAAATTATGTTTATTTATTTAGTTATTGCTCAAAATGTGTACAAAAATCCTATACATAAAAACATTAATAACACGCAATAGTTCATTAAATTTCCCTCCCGTCACCAAGAACAATGTATCGCATTAATTTTCTTCGCATACCTATATAAAATTAACCCTAACACGCGTTTAACAGACATGAACACTTTTTTTTTCTTCAAAACATGCAAGGTTTAGGTGCATACCGATGACCAATATAGTTTCCGAAATCAACTTATTAATAATTTAGAGTGTAATGCTAGAAAACGATTTTTATTCTTCATCCGTTCTTAATCCAAATTATCAGAATATTCAATACTATATACATAATAATATGACGTATATAAGTTATATGTCTTTTTCACATATCCTTAATGTCTATTCGTATTTAATCACTAGTAATCACGTACCACACGCATGCATGTAATATAATATTAATCATCTGTTAATTTTGTTGTTAAGAAATTAGTGAACGATATATAGATATCATTCAATTAGTGGACCGCGTACAATATAATATGCACAGTGCTATGGGAATTATCGATTGATTTAATCGAAACGTATTATTACTATAGTACTATACAGAACTGTAATAAATCATGATGCATAATATAATATATACGAGATAAATTGGTTCCTCTGTATAGTGTGTACACACTATTACGAGGAAGATAAAATTGTAACACCAAAATGTTATAATAGCCGCGCGATGATGCTTGTATACGAGTGAATTATAATATTTTATACATGTACCCGGCGAGTATTATTATCTCGAACGCTCACACGTGTGACATAACAATGATAATTATCATACGATTGGGCTGCACATGTAACGGAATGATTACGGAATTATATTATATACACATGCATATGATGTTATATGCTACAATATTCGTTTACGTATTGTATATATATATATATTTATATACGCGTGAGGGTCTGGACGATAAAGTGACGACATTGACAATATATTATTATATATGTATATTATTTAGGTGCACGGCCCCGGTCGTTTGATCCAAGAACAGTGTATTATAATGTTATGCTATTATAATATGTGCGTACAGACTATTCCAAACGTTCTCGGCGCGCGCGTAATAAAAATTATACGCACTTTTTCAATTTAAATCCAGGGACGCCCGCCGCGATATCTTTTAACGTTCACCATACAAACTGATAACGCCTGCGTCCGGCCTGTGTTAAGAACCACAAAAAACAAAACGATTAGATTAGATTATTTTATGGTACATCTTATTATATGTAGAACAATATATTTAAATATCAATAGTCGAATAGATGTAATATATCATAATAGAATAAAATAATATTATATGTTATAAGATATTTAAAAAAAAAATATATATATATCAAAATTACTACGTTCACACACACACACACACACACATATGTATAAAGTTCTTTTTTTCCAATTCGTAGCGCGGACGTGTAGAAATGTTTAGGCCTACGGCGCGACGTTAAGCGCATAATAATATCATAGAACGCCTGTATTAATAATACTTCCCAGTTATAATTTTTACCTATGTTTTGGCTCGTAAATTATGTACCATATACGAGTACAAAACCGAGGCTATAGTACATCGTGCAGTTATAAGTGTATATATATATTATAGGTTCTCGTATAGTACCATCTTATATTTTATACAGAACCTTTATTTATACAGAATCGACTTAATTATTATAGATACCCAAATGTGGTGTAACTATTGATCTTTCAAAAAAAATCGCAATGTCGAATGTTCTTTCGTTTATATATAATAATAATAATTTATTTGTGCAACACAAGAATATGTTAAAATTATTTTTACAAAATTTAGCTTAATATATTGCAGTACCCCCTTTAAGCTAAGCTTGTGCTGGGGATACAGTTCTTATAAATTAATAAATATATAACAAGGTTATTATATTGATTACTAATTAATTAATAGAAATATGATTATCGAAATATATAATAATGTTAACATAATTGATAATAGATAAATTTAAACATAAGTACTAGGATAGGATGACAAATTATATAAATTTAAAACTTAAAATAATAATAATACATATGTAGGTATATAATATATGACATATTTTATTATAAAAGTTGTATATACAATTGTTCATACACAAATTACATGTATTATATATACGCGTGATTAGCACCACGAGTCGCGTTTTAGAGGGATGCCAAAAGCCATCGCTAATTTTTTGTAGGAGTTTATTTAAGTTGATTTTCCAGTCGGTGGGCCCATCGTATATTTTCGTGTGTTTTACTGTATAGGATATAGTTTTACCCGCCGCCGTCCGGTTGGACTAGAAATTATATACCGTATAGTATAAGACTTATACGATTCCAAAGTTGTTTTGAATATATGTATATAAAAAAATTGTCACCTCGGTTCGGAATTTTCGGTTGTCGTAACCCGGCGCGGCGACGGTGCAGAAGACTTCACGCGAAAACACATTATGATAGCACAACGTTCCGCATGCATATTATAGACAAGAGCAGCGTTTAACCTGTACGCGTTATATGTTATTACTTGTACAGTTTACACGTCATGAGAGTATACATTATGTTATATGTATACGCATAACTACGCACCGTGCGTGCAGATTATCAGAGGGGAACCGGCGAGAAAACGGAGAAAAATCGAAAACTGCGGGCGGAAAACCGCGTGCAGTACAACAACTATTATTATCGGTTAGAATTGAAATAATAACAATATATAATACATACAATTGTGCATCCGCGCAACCCATTATATATAATATTTTATACGGACACAACTTGTGCTGTATTTTATATAAATATATTATATACGCGCCGCAGACGTCTTTATTCCTCCGGTATATCCGCCGCCTTGATGATTATTTTTATTATACACAAAATATATTATAAATGTTGCGGGGCCGCGGCGTATATAATAATATATTATATTATTTTATTCCGATACGTTGGTGCGTGTAATGTAAAACGACGTTAATTAATGCGAACGAAACGGTCGGTTGCTGCAACGCGCCGTAATGTACAATGACCGCTTGACGGCGGCGGCGGCGGCGGTGTGTTCGAGGTGCGCAAATTTTAATTAATTCTCAACTATATGCTGCGATGACCGATGAGAGCGGCTAAGAGCGAGTATCGCGTTTATGCGACAATTGTCATTATTATTATTATTATCGTTTTTCGTGTATTTTAACATCAACCGCAACAACAATTACCTGCTATTGTAATAAATTGCCGGGCGATTTTTCGTCGCGAGCCTATACACATGGTATATATGAATTTGCGTGTGTTTTATCCATGTATAATAATATACAGCGTGCGAGTGCGATGCGATACACAGCGGTGCTTTTTTGTTTACCTTATGGTTAACGCCATTATACGATAAAATATGTATTACATCACGTACAGCATAATAATATCGTATTATAATAGGTATGTAGATACTACGGCCGCGGTATATACAGGTACGCGCACACCGACGTGTTTCGATTAGTGATGATGAATTCGTGTAACTTTGATTACTGTTATTATAATAATATATTATAGATATGTATATATATATATTCCATAATGCTGCTAAGTTTTATCTACACCGACGACGACGACGTATATATTTTTATGATATAATAATATACTAATTTATATACGTATACGAACACGGCGGTATACATTGTAATGATATATTTATTTCGCATAATTTATAACATTATATGACGTGCAGTGCGAGTGTGTGTTTAACAATATCACGTGCGTGTGTGCAAAATGCGTTTACAGAACTGTCATTGCGGTTTAACGACAAATTAAAACTCCCTTCCCTCGCCCGCGCTACTCCTAAGTAATATTATAATATATACCTACTCGTATACATACACACACATATATATGTATAAATATTTAATATCGGTCGGTTAAAAACACTCGTGTCGTAACGAATGCCATAATAAATCATAATCCATGCGATGTAGATTGTATACAGTTAATATGTATATATATGTGTGTGTGTGTGTGTGTGTGTGTGTGTGTGTGTGTGTGTGTGTAATGTTATACGATGTGGATGTATTTTATGATAATATGGTGGTTATTATTTTGAACCTAAACATGGAACCTAATTAACGTTGGAATAATGCTCGCTGTGATGACCTTTTTTCTTATAATATACACTTTCAAATCTGTCTGTTTATTATTTTTCATTTTTTGTTTTCTAGTAAAATATCTGCGGTTCACTATTCGATGTTTTCATCGTTAACAGATTACAACTAAAATATATTATAATAATTATGGTAACTATTCTTTGAAACTTTGGAAGCGGTTAATATTACCTATAGTATGCCAGAATGTATATAACATAACATTTACATATATTATAATATTAATGTATAGCGAAATGGAAAACCACTGTTGACGGACGAGTAATTTTTTTTTTTTTTTATTCTTTTTAATTTCATATATTCTATCTTAATCTTAACATAATATATTGTTACGTTAACATGAATACGTCAATTTTTTATAACTGGTACAGTATGTATATTCCAAGGGGACTTTATTTAATATTATTCAACTTTTAACTGCAAATAATTTTTTTATTATATTTTACATGAAACTTTAAACAACACGGGTGCTTATAGTTATAGGTACTTGACCTCTCTAAAAGTTTAATCTATATAGGATTTACTGCCACTGAATAAGTATATAGGCAGATACCTATGTACATAGTCTATAAACCGCTTTTATTATCCCATATAACGCCCCGCATTGAAAGTGGTATACCTATTCGCACGAACATAAAATACTTTTCCGCGTGTAAAAAACTTGATTCGGACATGAAGCGTGTTATGTCAAATTATAATATCATAAAATTGTAATTTTTGACACGATTTAATGCGAGTATAGGTATACCTATAGATTACAAACGATGTTGAACGATTGATTTGCGCGCAGATATACTGTTTAATTTTTAACGTTATCGAAAAAAAAAATAAAAATAAAACCCATTATTGATTTGAACGTTCATTTTATTATACGTTTCAATATTACAAAATTAAATGCACGATTCGTGTGTTCACAAATCTCAAAATATAGACTATTTCTGACGGTAACGTGTATATGAAGTGAATATATATATACATACGATGCGTGATACGGCGATCATTCACAAGTGTTGTACAAAGTTTATTCGGAGATCGAATGAGCTGATGTATGAATATTTTAGGCACCGGGGTAAAATATCAGGAAAAAAGCAATAATCAAATTATCAATTTTACACACAACACATTATATATTTTATGGTTCGTTAAAAATTAATACAAAAAACAGACATTTTGGTCGAATACCATATTATGGTACCTATATTATGTTATATGAAATCACATGTTTTTTTTATTATTATTTTTAGGTTAAATTTGACGAATAATCCGTGTACCTAAACATGTAAATGTAGTCCCTCTCTGCTGCAGCAGTGAATATATTCATTATGTTATCGAAGCTACTGAAAATTATTTAAACTCCTGTGAACCCATTTTTTTTTTTTTTTATCGTGCCTATTAAACTATTTATACGTATATTAACACGATTAAGGTATACACCGATACATATTTAGATAATTATATACGTTTAAAAATGCGTATCGTGCGCGCGTATTATTACGTACACCGCACACTACTCTTATATGATGTATGCATATAAATTATAATTATACGACGCGACGAGATCTTATTGAGACCGATATAAAAATAAACTAAACATATTTGTCCAATGTATAATGTATTCACGTATATATATATACATGATATGATGTAATATCATTAATGGACGTTTGACACGAATACCTACATACAATATGCACGGCCTCCGGTATATTTTTGTGGTATTCCGGTTAAAACAATAATAATTAAAACCTTTGTTGTGTACCCGTTTAATTATGAATTTTGCACCGCAATTGTTTATACCGTATATTATATGTATATTTATGTCAAAGTAAGTAATCGCGTGAGTCGCACGGTGGTACGTTGTGTACAACAAGGCCTATACGCAAACTTTTTTTTCGAATATCATCCCAAACGCATTAAAAACATATAGGTACTAATGAGCCAACGAACGAAACTATAACTTTACCCACAGATTTAGTTTGAACCAAAACAGTTTTTTAACAAACGATGTATGTATGTTAAAACCGTTGATTTAATAATATAACATCATTAAAAAATACTTCTATTATTATGTGCAATCCCCTAGGCATATTAATTAATATTAATTTATATAAAAGTATACACAGATGAGTTATGATTATATAAAACTATAAATAAATTGATTCCGAAAGATTGAATTATAATCAATCGCATATTAATCAAACACTTTTTCTATATATTATTCGCCTAAATTTAATACAGCGAAGAAGTCAATTTCAATAAAATAATATAATTTAAATAATACCGCGTATTTTTCCAAAGCTTCTTATTTAATAATAATAATAATAATATTAATAATAATGGTGCCATCATGGGTGCGATCAGCTGTGAGTGTGTATGTGTATGCCAAGGTCAACGGCTGACCCAATTGCCAGGCCATTTACCCGGAGGGTCGTAACGCGTTTCCAACCACCCCCTAAATACCACCTATATGTATTGTATACGCGTTACAAGTATATATGTATATAGATACATATGTCTATACATGTGTCTATACGTACAACATGATATAATAATGGCCGACGGTCGAGGGAGGGGGTTAAATGATGAAGAAAAAAACTTATACAATAAACATTATATATATTATAAAACGTCGTATCGCGGTTAGTGTCCGACAGATGACGTTTATGTTGCGTTCGTCGTCGTATGTATAATATAATATAGCCGCCGTGTTGCTGTTGAAGTCGCGCGATCTCTCTCATATTATAGTCGGACGGACGCGACAGTAAAAAAAAAAAAAAAAAAATTAGAAAAAACTCGTCCTTTTCACACACACACACACACACACACACACTCACACACTCACACACTCACCGCAGACGGAAGCGAGCGCGCGCGCGCACAGACAACGCATAAAAAGCGGATTCCGACGACTCGCAGACTTTTATTAGCTGTTAACGGCCCCCGTAATAGCAACGATAATCGTTCGACAAGCGCCTACTTATTTTTATTATCATTATTATTTGAGTTTTTATTATTTTTATTACACTTGTCCGTCCTCCGCGTCACGGAACGACGACCACCTTGCAGTATACATTATATGTACATATACTATACAGTATATACGAGTGCACACACACACACACACACACACACACACACACACACACACACACACACACACACACACACACACCACACACACGAACACACAAACACGAACACACACGCGAACACAAACACGCACACAAACGTAATGGATACACCGCGTAATTCGGCAGCACCACCGCACATAATATTATAATAATGTATACGTACACTAGAGTATTATTATAATATAATGATATGTAAATGCGTACATTAGACTATATTATATATCGTCCGCGCGCCGCCGTCGCGGTATACGATTCGTGTACGATATGCCCATAGCGTTTATTTTTCAAAGTATACGTGTACATAAAATTAATGTGTAATACAACCATGCGTGTACAGACCTTAATACATATAATATATAATATACGTAAGCCGAATTTCCAAGTTTAAAGTTTTTTTGCACGATCATCGTGTAATATAATTATATGCAGTGCGAGCTCTTCGGCGTCATAGCCTAATATTTTGCGATCAATCTCGGTTCGGTAAAGGCACTGGCTTTACGACGCGACGGTGGCGTCCGACACGTTATGTCATGTACCTATATACGTTTTTCAACGACCTTATATAAATGGAAAATAAATAATTAGATTATTATTATTATTACGCACATATATTTATACCTACGTCGGCGACTGCGACCGCAGTAAGCGCACGGTTCCATTGAGCAAAAAAAAATCTATAGTATCTATATAAATTATATATTCATAACCTTCCTCAACGGGTAAAACCTTGGATGAATTTTTTTTTCCTACACACTAATTTCATATGCGCCAACTCGTCGACAATGAATTTGTTCGTACACGCGTATGGTTATAGTACACACATATATATATATATATATATTATGCTGCAGCACGTGCAAGTATCTCCGAATGCGGTCGTCGTCGACTGTCGTTTAAAACGTTTAATTGGCAGCGATGCAGTGACGTCGTCGATGATTCCGCGAAACTATACGTTCCTGTACATAATAATCTAATGTATTATGATATTGTATCCGTTTTGAATCGTATATATATATATATATCGTATACATGTACACTCGTATACGTGGTGCACACAACAAATCCACCACTTCGGTCGTCATAATAATATTTTCAAACCGTTTATCTGTATTCACCGTATAGTATAACAATGACAAAATTCCATAATTTCATCATGCGCGAGCGCACGCACTGCACATATACACGAATTATAAATTATAGTAATATATGTTCGAGAATATTGTTGCAGAATATAGATACATTGTGCTCGCGGTTTTTTTGTGTTTTTTTTTTTTTTAATAATTTCCATTGTTTTATGTAAATATACCTACATTTCGAGTGTTGTGCACTATAACGCAATTCATCATAAAAATGAAATTAACAAAGTAGCCTGTCATCAAAATACTATGCATAATTTACCTGTGAAACGTAATTAATGAAAAAATGAAATTGAATATTGTAATAAACGCTGCACTACGGATGAATTTTCCGCGTATAAATATACATATATGTATAAAATTTTAATATATTTACCTCTTCAATATATTATATTATGACGTTTGGTGGTCAAAATATTATTGTATAATATACGCGATGTGTATATGGTTTGTCGGATTTCCTATGCTTCATTTGTGAACGCTCGAACCCGTGAAATAATGCTCGACGAATCTGCAACCACAATTAAAGCGAAATATAATTACTTACAATATGCATGTTTTCATAATATACGATCCGAGATTCTCGGTTTTCTGATGTAATCAAGATAACAATTATCATCGGATGTATTGAAACTTATATTACAGTGCACTAATTCAAAACAACGTATAATACTGTCGCATTACACATTAGCACAGACGCAGTATACGTGCGTATATTCTATGTTATATTTATTTTTTTCTCATGTGAAATTCCTTTTTTTTGTTAACTATACATGCACTCGTATCATACCATTATAATAGCTATTTATTATACCTATTTATTATTTCAATTCACATACTATTATATTGGTATAATATATCGCATCGTCACCCGTTCGTATAACAAAACGTTTTTCGAATGTAATTTACGATTTAATACATATATATATATACGCACGCGTAGGAAAAAAATTCAAATACAAATATATAGGTACGTGCCGATGGCCGCGGGATAGTGTCGGATAAAGATTTTCGATTTACCATACATACACACACTGGCGGCAAGTATATAATATGATAATATTGTGTATAGACGCATTTTAGACTATAACGTCTCGTCGCGCGCGGGCGCGCGTCTATCACCTCGTATATTAAGTATAATATATATTATAAAACCGAACGCGTTTGCTGCCATAGGCGTCCACAGTCCACACGCCTTCATAAACGAATGGCATAAAATTCTTTACAACTTAAATAACTGCGAGTCAATGTAATAAGTGCGGCGCCAATCGATTTCGTCGCCTGTATGCGCCGTTCGTTATAATAACATTATTAGACGTATACAGACATGTGCATATCATAACGTGCAATGTGTACAGGGCCACTCGCCGTAGGTAAATGCGATGTATATATCGGAAAAACGCACCATAAACGATTCGATTGTAGAAAAAATCGCGGAGACAATGTTTGGCACTAGAACGTACGCGTACCTATAATATATGTATTTATTTATTTATTGAAAATCATCATGTATTTCTTAAGAGAGAAAATTTTAAATTATTTACATGATTATATCTGTTTCTTTTAACCTATAAACCAACATGGATATCATGTTGAAATATTGATTGATATAAAACAAAATAAATAACCCCCATTGTTTTGCTCGGGTATACTACATAAACCCTTTATAGCTCATGGAGTTGAAATCGTATGTTGCGTATGGCTTTCGAATCATTTACCATACGGTTGCCGTACAAATTTAAATATTACATAGGTTTTCGGTGTTTACATTCCATCGTAAATTTTCAACTATCAAACGTGACACTTAAACATCAAATGTTTACGTTACTTTTAATAATATCTAATTTTAGATTAATATCCGTATAGATACATTTGCTTAATTAACTACCTCTGTACATAGGTATACACCACGGCACAATACAAATCTAACACCGGCAGTGCATCCAAAAATGTCTCGTTTTACCAACAACGCACACACTCATATATTATTTGTATAGTACATACACGTATACACTGCAGGCCCCCACACGCGCGAATAACTCACATAAATGCACTCAGGCAAACGTTCCCGCGTACAATTGTGGGATTTATTGATCACCCTTTCCCAAAAATATAAGCCACAACATACACACACACACATACACACACACACACACACACACACACGCACACATACTCATCACACACATGTACACGTGGGGGCGAGTGTAAATACCCTACATATGCGCTTTCACAAGTTTTCCAATGCGTATATACACATCGCACCGCCGCAATCCTCTTTTGGAGTCCGGCCATAAATCCGTTTCCATAACCACGGCGGCGGTGGCAACAGCGACGACATCGGTGCGTAGGTATATATGCACGAGCGCACTAATAGGGTAGATATAATATTATATTCAATAAAATTCCCACAACGTCTATCAAGTATAAATCAGCTATATTTTATATCTATAAGAGTTTCAAGTGATAAATAAAATGTATATCTATAATATTATATACAGGTATACTATGCTTTGTTTTCACGATTGTTGTATTATCATTATATTATTATTGTTGTTGTATAAGTTATAGCGGCAAGCGCTGCTGTGGTATAAACCAGTCAAACAACGGGAACGTTGAGTATACTCGCAGAGCGGGAAAAATAAAAATAGAGAATAATATTCATGAAAAAAGTATTTATATATATAAACATACACACATTTAATAATAATAAATAAATAACTTTATAACCACATTGACGGTACGGTGTAATAATTAAACTCGCGACTCGAGGATTTATTACAAGTTTTTATTTTTATTTTATTTTTATTTTTTGATATTACTTTCAGTTAATTGCTTATTATATACACCGATATTATATTAAACGGCGTTTTAAACGTTCGCAAATGGCGTGTGCAAATAATGGAACGTCGTATAATAAACCATCTCGACTTCAACGCGGTGTATACCCGCGTGTGTAATGTCGACTTAGTCTTTCATGCAGTTGTGCCGCCGACGTTGTTTGTATAAATATATATATATATTTATATATATGTATATACCTATCAAATGCGTGTGTACAGTGTATACCTACCTACTTACTTACAAGCCGCCACTGCACACAGAACGGATTGCGTGCACTTATTGAAAAATTGAATCGAAATAACACATAATATATTTTTAACGATTTTCGTCTCTCTCTCTCTCTCTTTCTCTCGTGCTGTTTATATCGGTGTACATCTATGTATATATTAATATAACGTATATGGCGTGTAGGCGGAGATTCGAGTCGCATTTTTCGATTATTTTTATTTTTTATTTTTTACCATATATAATGAAGCGATTGTATACCTATACGGCTGTACTGTTTGAGTAAAACCGTGAAACTTATTGAACTTACAAATGCAGTCAAGACGTTTTTTTTTTTTTTTTTTCATTACTATTCTGCAACATGGGTCCGGCACCCGAGCCGTGTTGGACATCGAATCCTATCTGAGAATACCGAGAACCACCGCGCTCTCACGTAGAATTACATTCATAACGCTGCATATTATTACAATATATTATTATATTATGTATATAGGAATTAGGAAGTATTATTGTAATATATACGCGCGTTTCGCGATGATTATAAAGTGCTACACCTATATACGGCGGCGAGCCAGCTGTATATGGAGAGTATGCATTATAGAGAAGTTTTGTGTCGCGATTTTATTTAAACACCAAACGGTGCGGTGACGAGACACGTTTTTGTATTTATACATCTCGATACATTATAATTTGGCGATAAATTTATATTTTATGAAAATCCGTAGCGAAAGATAGAGAGAGAGAGAGAGAGAGAGAGAGAATGAATTATAGCTATTTTAAATAACTCGCGTTTAAACTACTGCAGCTCTTATATAAAGAAAAAAAATCCGCGTAACGCGTATACGTGCTAAAATGCACATATACACCGATATAATACAGTACCTATACATTCACACACACACACACATACATACACATACACACACATATATGTGTAAATTAATAAAAAAAACGTTACAACGCGCGTGCGAAAGTCATTAAAATCGATAAATACATGACCAGAGTATAGATATATAGATGTATATATTATACGTACGTACACGTATGTAGGTAATATTGTACATTATAATTAATTCGCATGTGCTTTCCGCGCGTTGGTTTTCGCATTTGGCGCCGTTAATTGTTTATCAAATCAGTGTGCAATCAACACCACACTATATAATATATACGTATGTATAGTGTGCCTATATACGCTTCACTAATAATAATATCAAATATATCGAAATGTATGTACCTACTATCTGCTAAACAGCAGTAGCACAAGACGTGTACGATGAATATTTTTTACAATCGGAAGAAAAAAAAAAAACTTTGCAGCGTGTATCTCGTGACCTCGTTATAGGTCATGATTATGGTGTACCTATATAATATGTATATGGTTAAAAAGCCATGCATGAGACGATTGCGTAAAAATGTAAAAAAAAAAATCATACCGCGCGTCCGTGCAGAGCCTATTTAGACAATTTCGTTTTACTGCAAGTTGATAGCTGTAACGCATGGCGTTATAATATTATAATACTTGCAGGTGACTCGAAGCGCAAAAACTGTAGTTGTGTGAAACATTTTAAATAAATACTAAGAATAAATTATTTGCACATATTATATGCTTGTAGTATACCTATACTAGCACCTGCAGATGGTTAATATGCCTAGTTACTACATAACGGTACAGTTTTATCTTTTTTTTTCAACTGCAAGATAAAGGTGTTTGAAATACCGAAAAATCATTGAGACGATTGCTTATTATATTCATGACAAATATTGAATTACAATATAAATGACCTGAAACGTTTAAATGGATTTAGGTTGTACTTAAGTTTGCGCCGTCATTGCGGCATATGGAATATTAAAAACAACCGTCGCATCGTTTCTTTCTTCTTCTGATTTTAAAGTTTGCTACATTACTAATCATAACATTCGAAATACTATATGTTATAATTTAATATTGACGTGTTGCTATACGGATTATTTCAATTTGCCTTGTACTTCGCACTAACAAGCAGCTCACCGAGAAGTGAATTTTACCGTACTTGCGTACAATAAAATAAAAATAAAACCTTTAGCACAATCGATCAAACGCAATATTGAAAGTACCTACGTTATTTGTAGTACACAAATAACGTCCCGAAAAGTATTTACATATATATTTATGTGTATTCATTTAACAAGCGTGGATTAGAGTAATCGAATACTTATTATATTCCTAATGTACTTATATAATATTATATTCTGTACGTGCATCATTATATACGTGTATGAATCAGACAATGCGTGTTTGTTTTATAATAAATTACTTCCGAACGAGCGTATACTGCCTGACATTGGAACATGAAAATCAACTATAAAATATTATTATTATATAAACGTCTTGCTAACACAATATTATGATAATTTGCTGCAAAAAGATATATAAAAACGATGGATAAACATAAGTATATATACACACAAAAGCTTTAGTAGATTTATTTGTTTTTTTTTTTTTTTTTGTAATAAAATCACTAAAAAAAAAAAAACACCATGCGTATACATAATACCATTTTCAATACGCACAAATTCAGTGCGAAATAATTTTTTCACTTTTTCTTTTGGCACGGAATATCTTCACTGTTCCCCGGAAAATTATTGCTGAACGTCTAACCGCGAAATCTTATAGAAATTCGCAAAACACCATTAAATCGATAGAATATAATTATAATAATAATAATAATAATATAAGTGCGTTTTAAATAAGAACAATCAATGCTCGCAAACGACGCAAAACGTTTGAATTTTAATAAATGCAATTAAAATAATATCTAATTGTGTATAATATACTGGGGATATATAGGTACAAAAACACAGGCGAGAGCTTATCGGTTATCGATTTTACCGATCGATCCAAAGTAGGTTATATTCTGTATTATCGATTTCAATACGAGCAGCGGCGACGGCGTTATCATTGGCCTTTGAAGAAATACTATTTTAATGTCATAACAAAGCGGAATTATAGCGTTTTTCCATGAGATCTAACTCGGTAACGTACACGGTAATATTTTCGCGATCATTATCAATTAGTAGCGCGCGTATCGAAAAAAAAAAACGTATAAAATATTACAATTTATAACAATATATTATATTTTTCTCGACATCAAAATATCGTCACATTGTACCTAGGTATACGTGCAGTGCAACCGACGTTCTACAATTTTACATGTACAAATATTGTTTGCAAGAAAATTGGCCGTTTCGACCACGGTGAAAACGTGAATGGTGCATAAAAAAGTATTCATCGCTTTCGATTGATAAAAATTCGGAGCGCCACAGTGTTACCGGCTGCGGTGAAATCGTTCGATTATTTCCCAATATATAATACATACCAGTGAATAATATCATAAAGCGCGCGTACGTGCACAACAATATTATATACACCTATACGTGTGCACACACGTTCGTTTAAATCGATTTAAAATGAGAAATTATTGTTTTATATTATACGTGTCGCGAAAGGGTTTATATAAACGGACTCTGGCGCGCGCGCCCGGCTACCAATACATACCGAAATGCATATACTATAATATACATACCGAATTCGTGTCTCACCGTTAAAACACTATTAAAATAGCAGTAATTTATTATTACACAACTACATGTATTATAACTATCACTGTTAATAATAATATTATTATTATTATATATTCTGTGATCGTGTTTCGAATCGGCGCGCGGCCGCGGCGACGGCTTAAACGATTACGTTATCGTTATTAATTTGTCGTGCAGCTGAATCGAAATTGAATTATATCGTCCGAGACACACACATGTGTGTACGGTCGAGGTTTTTTGTTAATTTTTTTTCGCCCCGTTTTCGGTAATTTTTATTATTTTTTTTCGAATCGTCAAGGGGGCATTATTACCCGCAAAAGCCGAAAACGTACAGAACGTATACCCGCCGTATTTCATAATAATAATATAATATTCGTGATACGCGCGCGCGTGTGCTGAGGAGAAATTTTCGTAATCCGGTCATGTATCAAACACCCGCCGTCGACGCTTCCACCGCCCGACGACGACGGTCAAATCGTTCGCGTGCATATCCTGCATGTATTATATAGGTGGACGTGACGCGCCGAGGCCGAGGACCTTTTTCCGACCGTGTGTGTTCCGGCCAAAAAGGACCCCGGAAGGAAGGAAGGAAGGAAGGAAGGAAATGACCCCAATTATATATACGTGGCGGATGATGCCGTGTGCATATACCTATACATATTTTTACGCACATACGTGAGCCGTTTCATATATACGTCGAAATGTCGCGGATTTCCCGAAAACACAACATGGCGCCTATATTACAATATATAGGAGGATACCGGGTGATCGGAATCTCTCGCGTGTGATTGCAGCGGTCGGACGAAAAAACCAAGAGGGGTGTCTCCATAAAATGTATAGTTAATCGCTAAAAAACGAGCTGCACCTGTACTATATATACGCGTCCGAAATCGTAAACCTCGCGTATGATATAGTGATTTTGTAACTGTACACAGGACCTGTGATTAAGGAGTTTGTCGCCAGTATAGGCTATTGAGTTAATTTAGCGTCCTTACGTTGTATTCGCTAAGGGAAGGTTCAGGAGAAAAAACTTACGTTTTTTTTTTAAGTATATAATATTATTCAAAAACGGCTTCTATGTTCGTAAAAAGTTATTTTTTGGCTGCACCAAATTACAATATTAATCGATTGGGGCATAGGTATTATATATGATTATTGAAAAAGAATGACTGCTGGAGGTGTCGCGAGAAATGCCGATCATCCGGTATACGTACATATATATATATACCATATAGCTATTATAATCGTACGCGTGTGTTGCCCTCGTGCATGCGGAATAATATTATATAAAATCGCGGTTTACGATGCGCCGCGTCCAGCGAGCAGCACAGGGTGTAAGTGGTAATATTTAATATAATATATATGGGCAGGAAAGTTTCTCCGCGCCGCGCGCCTTATTATCATTATTATTATTATTGTTGTTTTAACGCGGACCGGCCGAGAAAAACGGTGTCCGCGCGATCGCCCGGGCGACAAATTATCGGTCCGCTGACCGGTCCTTGGATAATAGTATTATGTATAATACGTGTATGCGTATATTTATGTATGTAATGCATTATACTGCGCGGCTTCGACCAGCGAGCAAACAGTCTTATCGTTCGCGAGCGGTAGACTGGACTTACGGAAACCGCGCGATTCCCAGTCGTAAAACATCTATGGAAACGTGCGCGCGCGAAATACACACATAATAATGCAGCCAGTGCATGACGATAATAATATATATGTATACGGTATATGCCTATAAATAATAGTGTGTAGTATTATATTATACGCTTAAGTACGAGTGGACAACGCGTATCCGCGGCCGAAATCTCTCCAATGCGTGCCTTGCCGATGTGATGAAATATATGACCGTGTATACCAGTGGTTCTCAACCTTTTTTGTACGACAACACCTTAATTTAGATCCATAAAAGTGGCGACACAATTGAACAATTTTTATGGATTTTTGAAAAAGTATAAATTACAAATCTATGTAAATTAATACATTTAGGTTCATGTTAGCATTTTATTAAAAAAAAAAAAATTAAATTTACTGAATTAAAATATAATCAATTTAAAATAGGTATTAAAAAAATATTATTATAAAAATCGTGTTAGCTTATGAAGGAAATTAGTGCAATACTTGTGATTGGCGAACTGAACATAGGTCTTCGATTCGTGGGCGAATTGTTGACAAACTTATGCGTAATTAACTTTCGATATCTTTAAGCGTTAATGTTGATAAAGGAAGCAAAATTTGCAACGTTTTTTTGCTCACACCTGAGTATTCGTTTTCCAAAGAAATCCAAAATGAATCATGTTCAAACATATAAAATTTAGATTTTAACGTTATCTTTGGGTTTTACCAGGTTTTCATATTTTGTTCGGCGACACACGCTGTAGCAATATGTGACGCACTAGTGTGTCGCGCGACACACCGGTTGAGAACCACGGGTGTATACAATACCTATGTGCAATATTATATCAAGTGTATTATTATATAATCGATATTGTATAAGCGTCAAAAACGTAACATTTCAGTTTTTGTCTTGTAGGAGCTTTTCAAACACCGTTTAATGTATTATGCATGTATTAGATAATGAATAAATGATTCAAGATTAAATTTTTGTGAAAGGCTAAGCCCTTCCAAGTCCCTCTCCCCCAAATTGCACCTATGACAGTATTCTTAATATAATATGCAATCTATATAAATGTAACTATAATAATTAATGGTTGAATTCGATTCAATGTAACTACTATTATACGTTTATATGGAGCAATATTCAGGTTGAGAACCACCGTTCTAGAGATACGGTTTAACGTTCGCGAACCTGCGAATAAAATAATTAAAACCTATTTGTATATATGTATGAATAGTATGATGTATATACATATTATTCTGGGTATGCACGTGAAACTATGTGCTTTACTTTATATAGTATATATATATGTACCATTATTAATAATTAAATTTGTATTTTAATGTATGTATTGCTGTGCTTTGCTATTATAGTTTTATCACCTAAAACTTGTATATGCAATGACAATAAGTCGATATTTGTTTTCCGATTGCATTTATTACCTATTCAGAAATCAATTCGGATCCCAATAAATGTTGTTGATAGGGCTATATTAGAAGTACGTCGGACCGATAGTTAGGACAATAGTATTTAAAATACATAAAAAAAACCAATAGGATCTAAAAACGGTCGTATGTGCTATCAGTATACGACATGTACATTTTGTCATAACACTCGTAACCTATTCACATGAGTAGGTACACATAAATCGTACATGATATTATTATCTGTGTTCAATTAGCAGTAGAAAAAATGTCAATAAATTGCAATCGTTAAAAATCTAACGTTTTTATCGTTTTTTTTTTCATAACTATTGGCATCTATATAAGCAACTATATATTGTAGTTGGTATATGTTGGAATTTAATTGAAATCGCAATAATACTTATATGTATATACTATACGCACATTTTTCTTACATAAATACATAATATATTTATACTTTTATATCCAAGTAATAATAATTAAGAAATATTTAGGTATATCTGAGACAAACGAATTATATTAATATAGGTATACTCGTTTGCATTATTTATAAATTGTTTAAAACAAATTATCGGATACTACATAAAATTATACGACTGATTCAACATAATATAGGTATTATACATCAAGATTTAAATACCTGCAATAAGAAAATTTAGAAACGATTAAGATGTACCATTCTTAAAGAAATTTGTATCCGTAGATATTAACATATACATGTAATTTGAATTTCGGTGTAAATTGTGTTTTATTTTACCTCTTATCGAAATTAATATCTTAATACACCATTGGATTTTATAGTCGATAAATTAACGCTAATTTCAAACCTATATTATAATTTATAGTTTTATAAACGATATCGAAAATGAATTGACTTCAGTTAATACGTTTCATATATATATATTTTATATATATAATATATGTGTATAATATATACATAGTGCAGGATTCGTCCTATGTATTTTTTATGAGATTTTTACGACTAACATTAAACGTGATGTTGACTATTGACAAATCCTTTTTTTTAAAAAAAATAAATAAATAATAAAACAATTATTATTCCATAAAAATAACGTATACTACATTTCATAACATATAATAATAAACTTGCATTTTTCATCGCATAAAATGATTTGTCGATTCTATATGGTTTAATTGTTTAAAATCGAATCACGTTTTATACATACTGACCGGCCATCAAGCGTAGTATAACGCATGCAATGTATTTCACTCCGTAATATAGACATAAATCCGTCTACGCGGTTGTATATTTGCGCCATTTAAAAATAAATTTATATATTTTCTCAAAACCATATGCATGAATCACGTCATTAATTGATCAGATCAACAATAACAATATATAATAAGACCACATGTATCAATAATAATTACAAAGTGATTTACCTTGACACGGTGCACATAATAATACTATAAATACAATATTATGGATACAAGCGAAAAGAGGATGAACAAAAAAAAAAAAAAAAAATTAAAAAAATGACGATCGGATAGCGGCTATAAAAAAATGGCTTCTTTGCGGTTGAACACGCAGCACATAAATGCATGCACTGTGTACTTATATTATTGTGTATTAATACTATATAGGTACATTCTATATACATTCTATAAGGATCGACGGTGCAGGCTAACGTTAATTAATTATATTTTCTACTATTCGTTATCTGCGTAGTGTATGCCTATAAATATAATTCAACAACAAATCCCCGCTACAACGTCGTTTCTAGGCGAATATTCATGTAAATGTGAAGTGTTATAATGGATGTTGTTCCGCGCTACTTTTATACTTATAATAAATTTGCATAACATAAATCATAGCGTGGTGTCGATTTTATATATATAGACTATTTAGAGGTATATATATGAGTATTTTTCTCGTTCGCCTTGATCGAGCCCTGCAGCGCGCGCTCTAAAATCGAAAAATATCGCTAGAATTATTTTTTTGAACTAATTAAATTACGACCACATTATATCATGCAACTGTATATAATATATAATATACGGTAAAGAAAAATAAAGTACAAGCCGTGTCTCGTTTGACTAACACGAATGCATTAAAATCAGTTACTTAATATATAATAACCGTGGTTTGAGAAGTGGACGAGGGGGTTGTCATGGAGATGTATATATTGAATATTCTGATGCAGTGACGATATAATAATATATGGGCTAAACTTTTTTTTATTAGTATAAACACACGAGAACAGTATTATTGCATACGATGTATATAGGTGCATTATTACCATATTACAATTAGTATATATGTGCATTAAAAGTTCTATATCGAAAACCACCGTCGAAAGTTATTATTATCTCGTATGCACGTACATTATTATTAGTATTGTACGTTTACGTTACATGTTCATAAAAACTCGTCCGACACAGCATCTCTCGTTATGTTAAAACGTTTAACAGTATTATCTAGGTGCACCTAGTATGCCTGTATAGAATATACATTATATTCTCGGGTAAACATACTGTCTAGACGCGTAATTAACTTAATTTTGATTTTTTT
This sequence comes from Chaitophorus viminalis, assembly GCA_025469195.1. Lineage (NCBI taxonomy): Eukaryota > Metazoa > Arthropoda > Insecta > Hemiptera > Aphididae > Chaitophorus > Chaitophorus viminalis. The sequence continues at coordinate 53,999 of JAIPRK010000578.1, read as the reverse complement.
TTTCGGACGTCAAAACGCGTCTTATATTAAATTATATTAAAACGACCGCATTATCGTAGGACCTATACAAGTATATGTATTTATACGAAAAACGATTCGCAAAGTTCGGCCCGTATGTGTATGCGGTGCGTGTAGTCGCGCTAAGTATTTTCACGCGTGTACACCGCAACCTAATTATCATATTAATGTAATTTGTAGCGCGGTGTGCAGTATAAAAACAAACGAACTGTAGATTCATACGGGAGTTGAAAAGAAAGAAAAAAGTACATAGATAATTACTATTAGTATGTAACTAAATGCATATTATCGTTGGACATTATGTACAATAATAATAATAGTAGTAATGTACACGCGCGCCGCACTACACGTAGGTCTATGTGCATTAGTGGTGGGCATATCCGGATTTAAAAAATCCGGATTATTTGGATTTATCAAATCCGAATTTAGTGAATCCGGATTATTCAATTCAATTTTGCGGTTCGATGACTCATTTTTAAATTCTAATTATATTTAAATTTATTAACATACATTTTTGAACGGGTATATTATATTTCTGATGCATTCAACTACCAGTGTT
>JAIPRK010000578.1:0-53322 GCA_025469195.1 Chaitophorus viminalis | reverse complement strand
TGAACATATAAAACATTTTAAATTATCATAATATAATTATGGTTATGTAAAAAGTACAAATTCAAATTGACGAAATAGTGGTTGTCTTATTCAGCCCACCGAAATAATCCTCTGAGCTTTACCACCATTGTACTATATACCTACATAATGGATTTCCGGAGATTACATCATCCCCTTTACAGGTATACGACATTCGCCGGTCTTACGTATCTAGATTGTTGATAAAAACGCTATGCTCAGGATAATGTTACATTGCACATCATATCGCATTTTCGTCTACCATACGATCCTCAAAACTTACAAGAACATAGTATTCATTACTCAACAGCAACCGAGCTTAATTTAAACTTTAAGACATTTTACGGAGTATTAATAATATACATATTTAACAGTGTTAAGTTGAAAAAATTAAATTTTAAAATAAACAGCGAAATATAAAACTATTTAAATGAATTATAACTTTAAATAGCATGAATAAGCTATAAAAGTATATCACCTATATAAATATAAGGGAACCTCTGATTTAAAATCAAAGGTTTCGAAAAACAATTTTTTCATTGGCCATTTTATATTGCCTTATTAACATTTTTCAAACACACATTTTAAGCCATAAACGAGATTTATAGGTTAATAAAAAAAAATATACAGAAAATGAAATAACTCTACATCGTACAAAAAAGTATAGCACATTGAATTTTAAAAACACTCCTGAATAATTTCAAAATATAACGATAAAACCAATTTCCATTCTAAGCCACTGAAATCTTGGTATGTGTTTGAGTTAAAAATGTATAATATAATATTATATTATATAATATATATTATATTATATTCGTTCACATACGGCGGTGGATATACCGTGGAGGTGGTACACGACTCGCACGAGAACGCGCACGTCGCGTCGTTGTCGGTCCAATATAAATCTGTCGCGAAAGTGTTGTATTATACATTTGCCCGTCCTTGTTATAATATTATTATTATATACGTATTATTATTATTGCTTTCCTGAAGTCACAGGACTCGCGCGTACACGTGCAGACGGAACCCGACTGGTTTTACGCGTGCCCCTCCCCGCCACCTTACCAAGAGTAAGGACTACGACGACAACGTAACGTGTAATATTATTATATGAGACACGTATACACGTATATATATGTAAGCATTTGAAGCTGCTGTTGCGACGTTATCGGCCCCGAAATCGCGTTTGTCCGCGTTCTGCTGCTATACGTATAATAGTCTTCGCGCATAGTGATGCTCTGAAACGACCCGAGTCTCGTTGCCTATCGTATACATCGTTTATAATAAAATATATTAAGTGTGCTCTGTACCGAGAGAGAGAGAGAGAGAAAGAGAGAGAGAGAGAGAGAGAGAGAGAGAGAGAGAGAGAAACGCGAAAATTCTGCGTTCGTGCGAGCATTTGCGAGTACTTGCAGTGCACACACGTGAAAGCGTGAAAAATCGCACTCGTAAACTTACCGTGTTCGATCATTGACCTTGGTGTGAGTATAAGTCGGTATGTTATACATATATATTATAATATAGGTTAACGCGTGCAGCGCGTAGGTACGGGGAAAAAAGTATGGTCATTAACACGCGCGCGCGCGCTCGTCGAGATATTTTATTTCCTATTTTACCACCGCGGTATACAGTTGAGATTTGACTGTATTGTAATATATAGGATACTGAACACATTATACGACTGTACTATACATTTATCATAATAATATTGTACACGCTATTCGACGCGTACAGTGTGCACGTTTTAACCCCTGTATTTAAATGTTATAAAATCTGCAAGGCCTAAAACGTGGAATTTCCCGCACTATACACGCAGCTCATGTATACATTTTAAATAAACGTTTGCACGACGTATACTCTGCTGCACCAGTTAAGGCGATTGTAAGGCCTTGATCTTCTGTCTTTGTCTGTCGTACGCGCAGCATATAATATAGGAATTAAAGCGTTTTCAATTTCTAACGTACCCATCGATCAATTAATGTGATAAGAATTTTGAAAACTGATTCAGCTTTGTCGTTAAGTCTACTTTACGTAAATCGACTTTTCCACATTTTTGATTTTATCCCCTACAATTTCACAAAATAGAATCAAAAAAATTAAAAACATAAAAATCAACAAAAGTTAATTTTCAATTATGTTAAGAACAAAATTTAAAAAATGTGATAAAGTCAATTGAACGAAGACTGCATGCCAAATTCAAATCAGTTTTCAAAATTCTTATCGCATTAATTGATCGATCAGTACGTTGGACATAGAAAATTTCTGAATTCTTTTATGTTGCACGTATGATAGGCAGAGACAGAAGATCATGGCTTACAATCCTCTTAAAAGATAATAACCCTCTGCAAATGTAGTAAAATGTTTAAGTCATTTAGAATGTAATTTTTCCGTACGTATATAGTAGTATTAACCGACTTCACGATACCTACTATATGATATTGTATAAGAAACTATTTTTTACGACTCCAAATAAGAATAGAATTTTATTGCACACATTTCTACACGAACAAATTCGTAAATATATATAGGCACGCTTTACTTGTTGTAACACGGACAAAGTGTATCATATAATATATATTGCAATGCTATACACGTATATGTAGAAAATATGAAAAACTTATGGCAGTATATTATGTTTGTCTTTCGGTTAAATCAGAAAAAATAACGGTATACCTATATCCAGTGAAGGGGGTATATTTGAAGCACATGGTTCACAAAAATAATGGATGGGTGGGTGTCCCGTGGTTGGAAAAGCAAATATAAACTCACATAATTGTCTAATATTTTTGGGCGAGCGGTGTAAAAATTGTATATGTGATTCAAACAAAAAAATTTTCTATCCACCACTTCATATATATATATATATATATATATGCACATTGACGTGCGTGAATCGGTTGACGAAGTCGATGTTCTATTATTATATGTATATTTCGCCCCGATCGATTTCGTGTTGTTATGGTCCATCGGTGTATTCTACGTATATTATACAAGTTTTGTATGATAATAATAATAATAATATACACGTTCGTTATTTTACACGCACTGCGCTCGGAAGCTTAACAACTGGATAATGGCGTGCGCGATACGTGATATTATTATAGGTGCGAGCACAATAAAGGACCACCGGGCGCATAAATCACTCGCTCGGCGACCGCGATCTCCTCCGCACTATTGTTGCTGCTAGGCGGCGGCGGAATTCCAGGACTTTTCTAACGGGGTCATCGTACCCCGCGCGCGCGCACGCATCCTTCTGCCAGCGACTATATGGGTTTATCTTAACGCGAGTGCAGTCTCCCTCCCCCGGCGACGCACGAATTGTTCTCGAGAGACGGCTGCCGCCACCGCTCGCAAGACTTCGCATCGACGGTACTGTTCTCGTTTTTTTCTTCTTTTTTTCTCGTTTTTTTTTTTTTTCGTGAAAAAATCCACCTCACCCCCATCGTTGTATGCGTAGTCGTTGTTTATGGCCCTCGGAAATTTTCGATTGTCCCGCAAACGCGATGTTCCAAAACGATAAGTGCCGAATAATATATACGTTGATAAAACTGTGTGTAGGTATTCGTTTTATGTCTAAATAACATTGTGTTTATAATATAATATTATATATCATGCAATATTCTATTCCTTCAAGTGTTACCATGGCGGGCCTACCTCCTCACTTTATTTCACTTTGTCTTAGTTAAATTACCAAATTAACTTTGGCATTATATAAAATAATATTACACTATATTGTCTGAATAATAGTATAAAAAAAAATGATAAACCTGCTCATGTTTGTACACGCTCGATTGCAATTTATTTTCGTCGAGTTTTTAACCTTGCCATTTAAATATCAATAAAAAATTTGGCCTAGAAATCTAGCTATTATCGCTATTATTTCAAATTCACATTATCATATTATATACTTCAATACTTGAAATTTAAATAATGTCAACAGTTATCCAACACATACATAAGACGGATATAATAAAAAAAAAAACCAGATGCTATTATGTATATATACTCGTAGTATTGCGTTGAAATAATATTATACAAATGAATATGATGGCATTAAACGAAGTTCAGTTTTGAGTTGAAACTTTTCGTCGGAGGGGTGGTTGCAATTTCAGACCAGTATACCACTAAGTTTATGTATCTATAAAAACAAAGGGTTTCAAAGTGTACTTTGGGGTGCTCTAAAAAGGGCCGTTTTGCCGACAATTGAAGAGGAATAAAGACATGTTGTTACAGTTTACGGTGGTACTCACTTGAAATGTCGATAGACTTTAAATTTTCCATTGTGTTTATACACATAGGCTATACAATCACCATTATAAAATTATATCTATGTACACAATTACCGGATTAATTAATACAGTTAACTTAAGCTTACCGCGGTACCAGTATGATACTAATGAGCAGCGCAGAGATACAATCCCAATAAAAATGTTCTTTTTCTTAATAAATATTTGTATATACTATAGTGCGCTTAAATACATAATTTTTGAACGTATCGTGTGTACGACGTTTGAGTGTTAAGAGAGACGTGCAGCGATTCTGCAAAAATTTTGCGCACGGTGAGATTACCATAAATAAACTTTGTCGCATCTTAAAGTATACGCGAGATGAATCTAAAGCGCGGAAAGGTTTAAAAAAACGTTTCAAACATCGCTAGGAGGAATAATTCGGATAAACCGCCGACACCGGGAGGCGTGTCTGAAAATTATGTGCCGATCTATATGTAGAGTACACGACGACGCGAAAAAAACGTGCAGCTTTCGTGCTTCCACATATTTATATATATATAATAACGTACACTTATAAATCGGTTTGCCGGGATTTTCGTTGAGATTTTAGACGGTTAAAAAAGGAATAAGATGTGTATGTATGTATATATAATAATATATACGCACCGACAGCCGTCAACTGAATATAAATTTCCCTACTTTCGCGCGTTAGTTTGCCATCTTTGTATTCTACCACGGTCCCTTATGCATTATTCGTATACAGGATAGTCGTCGTCGCCCCGGCTAACCCGCTCCTCCTTGACTCCTTCCACCGCTCCCTGCGTTGTCGCCCGCGCGTGCCCGCCGAGTTGGATGAGAATTTTTATGACGTCATATAGGTCGTTTTGAATTTCATGAGCCATCCCCACACCCTCTCCTCCCGTTACCACCTCACGTTCCTGCGTCGACCCGCACGCTCCACACCAGCACGGGGTGGTCCTGCATTATTCCTGCTTTCGCGTTTTTCCTTTTTTTTCGCCGCTTTTCGTATAAATTCCGCCGTGACGCGCTCAACTTTCGCACAAAGTCCCGGGGCTTATGGAAAGTTTTGCGCTTTAGAAGTTTTCGGATTTTTCGATAATCCGATATCCAAAGTGCGCCTCGCGCAAGAAAGGGGGTAGGAGAAGTAGAAGAAAAAGAAAAAGAACGTTCTTATTGTGCGTCGCAAACGAATCTTTAAGAAATTCGGCGGCGCACAAAACGTACAGTATAGAGTAGTCGTCGTACCGTTGTCGTATACGAATTCTTATTTTTTTTTCTCCCTTCTCCTTTTTCTCTCTTCGCGTATTTATTTATTTATTTTATTTTTTTCTTCTGTCGTCCGCGATATTCCAAAGATATTGTCGTATAAATAAAAACGAAGCCGTAAAACCGTCTCCGGGTATTGGTTTTATGGTTTGTGCGGAGAGGACCGAAGAGTTGTGGTAATCCTTCTCCTCCTTCCTCCTTACCAAAAAATCTATGTAATAGGGGGGCAACTGAGATGAGAGGGGGGGCAGTCGTAATTTCGAATTATGTGCATGAAAATACTGTATATACCTAATATAAAACATTTGACCGAAAATTGACGGTTTATTTAATACGTAATTTTTTTCTGTTCCAGGTAAATATATTTGATTTCAAATTCATAAAACTGTAATATTATCTCGTGTCAATACACGTACACATTTTATACACACACAACACAAGCAACAACCAACGTCGCGTATTGACGTGAGTATATAATTATATAAGATTTTATAACAACGATGTATAATATATTATGTAAATCGCCGCAGCTCGCTTTTGGCCCGTACGAATATTTTTATTCCGACGAAACAAAAACCTAACCGTTTGACGTGTTTTATGTATACTAAAACTCTGATGCGCAAAGTTAAACGGCACGTGGATAATACTACAATACATAGGAATTATTATTAAAAATACGTGGGTTGGACTTTTAGCCGTTCCTCCTGTCCTATAGGACTCTGCTGCAGTACATGTATATATATTGATACTGGTGGTGCTGAAGTTTGTCGTTGTTTCCGAGGTTCGGACTTATGTGCACATAGCTTGTGACGGTCGTAAATTTGCGGGGGGTGATGAAAAACAGAAGGGGGCGGGAAGGAATAAACGGACAAGAAACGTTGCGTTATGTTTAAATAATCAGATCGGTTAAAACTCATAATATTCTCGGTGACAATTCATATGCATATAATATATACACTTACGATGATTCTTATATACGCAGCGCGACGAATGTGTATATGTATATATACCATAACGATAATATTATGTTATACGCATTATACATCATTTTTAGTTGGAAAACGCTTAAAGCGATGCATGTAAATACAGTGCAACGGTGGGCGGGGAAATCTTGCGCGACCTCGTAGTCTGCTGACTTATCCAAGAACTTGCTGGTTGGGTAATGAATTCACGCCATGTTTGGACTTTTCCCGCTGACGAACGAAGGATAAATTGTGTGTGTGTGTGTGTGTGTGTGTGTGTGTGTGTGTGAACACTGGATAATACTTTCATAATATACATATACTCTACTCGGCTTGATTCCTGCAGTGTGTACCCACTGATTGTGGTGTGTTAATAATAAAAATGTGTGTGTGTGTGTGTGTGTATACACCGGAATCGTCATCGCGTAGACAGCTCGTCTGACTGGCAACGAGCGCGGGAGACCACACACACGCGCTTAATACTGCAGGATGCGCCCTTTCCACCGCACAAGCGAGCGCCTATGTACATACGTATACCTAGCAATCGGCATTCAATCGGATTTCAAGCGTCTCCCCTCCCCCGTCAAGTCCGCCCCTCGTTTCCCGTATGCTGCAGCGTGTGCGTCGTATATACGTACCTACACCCCGCGATCGCCATCACCGCTCGACCAGATATACTTTATGTACACCGCGCAAACTTATACGGTCCCGGACCGTTTGTCAATGCGCGCTAACGAGACTTCGTGTACTCTTTGTTTCCGCGACTGCACATGCCCATATATACAGCATGTAGGTATACACATATAGGTATATTACATAGGTACAAGCGGTATCCATAATGGTATACAGGTATATTATATGCGGTATATAACAAGCACCCATCGGTAACGAGCTGCCGCCGTAGATTCATGTATAAACATCGACTCTATGTACATGTATATATGTTATAGGTATTATAGGTATATAATACCGCCACAGCCGTACTGATAATAATGTCTTTTTATTTATTTTATATATATTTTTTTTTTTTCGTTTTTCTGCGTATACCCTTCGCGAGTTCAACGATCGAAAACGGTAAAAAATACAAATCGAATAAAAAACGACGCCCGCGCACGGACGTTGACCATCGGCGACTGACGAACGGACGGACAGTCGAGATAACGAGCGCAGTTCCATCCATAATGTATATAGGATAATATATAATATATAGGTACGTGTTTTCTGTTTATTTATACGTGAACTCGGCGTATCCGTACGTCAATCAAAACGACTTTTCCTCGACGTCGATACTCAGGCAGTGCTGTGACAAACGGGTTCGGTCCGGTTTTTGCATACGTATAAACGTACATACGTAGTATTTGTGAGCGAACATCGTATCGACACATGTTGCCATCATCCGTTATTCTTGTTGTTTTTTAGAACATTATTGTTACTCGCAATTTTATTATTTATTGTTAGCTATCTATTCGCGGTCTACGCACAATCGTACAATATTAATCATTTGAACAATAATTCTCGCTCATATTAAAACAGACATATAATATAAAAGTCGGTCGTATTTTCCGTTCCGACTTCGTATTGTTAGATGTCGACATAACAAGGAAAATACCATATTGTTATTATTTTCACGCAGTCATCGCTTACTACACAGTAACTATATACTGCAACATACGAAACGGGCGAGTACATATATGATATCAGAGATTTGCCCGGGAAAACTCGTTTATATAGGCGACAATAATAATGTATCGTATACATTGGGATCTGGAATTATAGAAATGATAAGCGAAACAAAAAAAAATCAAACTAAAAAACTAGTTTCCTATTTCGATGCGCGGCCGCGGACCAATGGCAGTTTAACAATATAATAACATTCTCCCATGATACCCGGTCCGTATTGCGGCTGTCTAATGGCCGGTCGTAAAACATATTATATACACGTGCGGCGGCGGCACATTGTGTATACGGTCTGGCGGCTTAGCTAAACGACGATGATAAGAAGAAAGATTTTTTTATTTTTATTTCGTTTTTTTTTCTCTATTATTATTATTATTATTATTATTATTATTATTATTATTATTATTATTATACGTCTTCTCTCGAACAATCTTCTAATATCGGCTGCCACCACCACAGCTTATTAAAATAGCTTTGACGTGATAATAACCCGCCGGCCCGTAATAAACCGTGAGCGGCGTGCTATACAATATCTATACGTGCCACAGCTTCCGTTTAATACAACCTCTGCCGCCCGAAGTGATTCGTTTATAAATAAATAAATATTTTCGTTTATTAATCGTCGCAATTAAGAATTATAAACATAAATACTCCTTACCGGTCGCGTTTAATACACCAAATCAAGACGGTTATAACAACATATACGTAGTCGTTTGTTCGGGGGAAAAAATATATTAATATATCAATGATTCTCCACTTTGGTGGACGTCACTCCAGAATAATCGGTAGTGATAAACATGTCATATTTTACAGTTTGTAAGAAAATATATTTATTCGTTATAATTAGATTTGATCTCAAAAGATTAATTTTTTAACATGATAAAATAATATATTTTTTCATATTTTTACATTTTTACGTTTTAAAACCGTGTTGGTTAAGTTTCCATTGTTTCTTAATCACTATAAAATATAATATATGGTTCAATATTATTATGATCCTCAATAATGTATTATAATATACTTATTGTAATATGCGCACAGTTAAAACTTGAACGGTGTACATTTTACCGAGACCAATATAACAATGTATATATAATATCATAACTATTGTATTCCTCCCCGAAAACTAAAAAGTTTCTTATTTACGTTTATATTTTATGACTTTAATAAAGTACGATTTACTATCGTTATTTGAAGTAAATATACAACTTTTATTTTACATTAAACATCAGTAACTATATATAAACGTAAAGTTTTAACCATCCAACTGCGTTTCCATTTTCACAAGTTTCCACATAATCTGAAAAGGCTATATAAAACTTTACATCGATGTTCGACGATATAGTTCTTTATTTATTTATTTATTTTTATTTTTACAATTTTTTTTTTTTTTTTTTTGTTGATATAAATTATTTATAGCGGGTCGTACAGTTTTTCTAAATGTTCAAAATCAACCTATTGTTGTACCCACACATTGTTACACACACAGCTATAATAATAATATGTCGGCAGGGGATATTTTTCTGCGTGACGCTGCTGCATGTGGAAACGACTGCAGTGTTCGCGAGCGTATATAATATATACTATTTTTCTTTACAGAAATAAACTCTTTTGCACTTTTCCATATACATACCGCATTACGTGTACAATACTGTCGTATAAGCACAACACACACACACACACACATATATATATATATATATATATATATATATATATATATATTTATAAAAAGGTACATAAACCGTCAATGATAAAAAATAGGAATTTTCAAACTCATGAACTATGTATATATATATACGGGAAAACTTTGTTCAAACGTCCACCGTCGTCGTCGTTTCGGTCGTAGTATATACACATATGTAATATATAATATTACATACATAAACCTACTGTTATATTGACGTTTTTATATCATCGTTGTCCGCGTTGTTATGTTCTCTCCTCTCCAGCATCTATAACGGCCTTAAACTTTGAGTCCAATATTATTCATAAATCATACGACACGCACATACGTTGCAATTCTATATATAACGTATATAAGTACCTATATATCGTGCGCGCGATTGAGCCGTCGCACGGGCTGTATTGTAAACGATCTGTCCCGTGGGCTTGTCGTGTCCACCCGGCACAAGTAGATATCTATATAATGTAAATACATACACATATATATATGTGTGTGTGTGTTATACATAGCGGTGGCGTGCATGTCGTAAAATAAATGCATAATAAAGACGTCACTGCACTCGGGCAAGTGCGCATATATACATATATATATGTATTATAAGTCTAACTGGTCTTCTCTGTTCACTACTCCTTTCTCGTATTTTACCGACCCACCCCTAACGGTCGTAATATATCGGAAAAGTACAAACTGCGTTTCCATCATATTATTATCTCAACGATAATTTACCAATCGAGTACAATATATACGTGCATGTACGCGATGACATCGTACACATACAGCTATGTATATAATACACATATACAAGTATATATTAAAAGTTTAAAATTATTATATTTATCCGTCTGTCTGTTTGCCTCCGCCGCACGGTGAAAAAACCACCAAACATCTACGTCATGTATATATATTACATACAAGTCATTGCGAAAATATAACAACGATGTATGTATAATATATATATTATAGGTATACTATTTATGAATTCATATGATACGAACAGCTGATGTGCGGCGTGTGTCCAATAAAACACAATATGGTAATAATGCTGTTGATATGCTCTGGACCATAAGACTCCAGCGGTCGTGCGCACGGGGGTTCACGTTTGTACATAATATTATATATGATATTCGTATGTATTATACGTTCGAGAAAACGTTCGTACAACTCACTGCGATATATTGTAATGGCTGCCACACAAAATATAATATAAACGTATACATCATATCGTTTTAATATATATATTGTGCTTAGTCCTCGTGTCTCGCTGTCGTTTTTTCTCGAAGAATTCCAAATGGAGCGAAACGATATTCGCCAACGTATAACACATAACGACGTTATAACCTCGTCTCGGCCGGCCGTCCCGTTCAGCATGCATCACGTATGTTAATAGTATGTGAGTTTTTTAGCAGTGGCGAAATATAAATATCAAACAAAAGCAACAGTCGTAGGACGCGTCATGTACGTACATACATATATACATGTGTAATATATAAAGGATGGTCGACTGCATCGCAACAACGAGTATATATTTATATATATATATATATATATATATATATATATAGGTGAAAATACGGGCCAGACCAGTCAGGCCATGGCCTGACCTAATACCTATTAGTATACTGACTAAAAATGTGTATAGGTATATATTATATATTTTAATAATTATTTAGGCATTATAAATAATATATTATACATGTAAACGTATATATTTGTACGTTTTATATAATACTCAGACCCGTATTTAAAAATTTGGCGCCCCCGGGCATATAATTTATGTCCCCCCCTCCCAAAAAAATATTTTTATATTTTTGATATATCTCATTTGGCCTGACCAAATAAAAGTGTCTAGTTTCGCCTATGTATATATCCATTTATACAATACATATGGTACAATATAAAGTATAGGCGATGACTATATGTATATTGGAGAGGGGAAATATTTTCGTACTAAACCACAGCATATATATATATATATATATATATGTGTGTATATATAAATGTTATATACTTTACATATTGTTATAATATATCGAGTAAACGTGAATTATAAAGTTTTCGCGTATACATTTATTATATATTATATTATTATTATATTATGGTCGTCCAAATTTCGTTTGGTCAGATTCCCCTCCCTATCAAACGTGTGTGTCGTTGTCATACTATAATATACATGAAGGAAAAATCGAATATATATGCAAACAAATGTTCAAACATCACGAAACATCCATCTTATTGTTTTATACATTCAATATACTATTTACAACCGAATAATGACCACGGTCCAAAAGAAGATATTTTACTATTTTATTGATTATCTAGATGAGTTGTCATTTCTATGTACAATAGTGTATGCATTTATTATATTCTTATGATTTTTATTTTTACTTATTCATACGTATACGAGTATAATATCTATATTATATAGTCTAAGCATATAAAACGCGTGATGCATGTTTATACCAAAACTGTTTTGGTCGTTTTGGACCCTGATAAAGTTAAAAAAACAAAAATACGATTTTCGATAAATTCTTAATTAGTTTGCCTATTATAATATACTCGAATACATATTATAGTGTACTCCCTTAACATTTCACACGGGCCATAATCGTGTAGTTGAATTATATTATTATACATAATATTACATTATTCGTTATTTCGCCGTTATTTTTCGCGGACCCTGCACGTTGAACACGTCAACCAGCAGACGTTACTGCTGGGCACAATGCGCTCTACAGATGTATCGGTTGACCAACGATATATTATTATAGACTTTTTGTCCGTCGCGCATAATAATATCATCATGTACCCATGTAACGCACCATATAATGTACAATGCCCGTTCGTTAGCCGCGCGCGCACGCACCGTAAAAGAGTTTTCCCCGCGTCGTCGTAGTCGTCGCTATATATACGCACATGTCACTCTACTCGTCGCGTATGCACACGAGATTATTATTATTTGTATTATTATTATTTTCGTGCCCTGCAGTATCTAATATTATTGTATCGCGTATACACGGTGAGCTTGTTTGTATATTATAACAGTACGTATAATAATATATTATATGTATTGAAAATTAAACACCATTTGGTCGCGCGGAAACGTTTAATCTCGGACGACCGGGGCGCTTACGACGATGACGTTTTTACGGGGCCGTGACCACTCGGGCAGCTCGCTTTACATAATAATATGCAATACGACGCGTTTCGGGACCGCACGTGGGAATTCATAAATATATAAAATATATAGGTATTATCGTGTAACGTCGGTCCGGCACCCAATTAGCGGATTCCCCGAACCCGACGAAGCCGCCCGCGGTATGCCGTCGTCCTCCAGCTACAGCAGCACCGACACCACGCGTGTTCTATACACACATGTATGCAACAATATTACGTATGCTGCCTGTGCCGTCTGGTGTATACGTTTTCAAATCGACCGGACAACCCCTCGACCCGCCACCGCCGCGGTCTGGCGATATTTTTAATTGGACGATAGTGCCGCGCGCGACACGACGTATTGGCCGGCGCACGATTAATGGACGCGCGTATATTATCATAGTAATATATAATATATTTTTACGTTTCCTTTTTTCTCTCGGTTTTTTTTTTTTTTCTTTTGAACCCATTCCAATTCGGTATTTCTCCCGGTCACGTCACCAAAGTGGCGGATCTAGGATTTTATTTTTTTTTGGGGGGGGGGCAATATTTTTTTACATCAATACATATTTTTATAAAAACAATTATATTAGTATAATGGTATATTAAAATATATTATTTATTAAGATGTATTATACAAGCGTACGCACATAAAAAAGGATTAAAATTAAAAATATTTGTATATATAAAAAATTTATATTCTTACTCATCTTATTGGCCAAGGGGGGCAGGCCCCACTAGCCCCCCCCTTAAATCCACCACTGCGTCGTTGCCGTGTACGCAATGTAACGTAACGACATCAGAGATGGTTTGAACATGCAAAAGATCGGAGCTTTGCTTCGGTCAAAATTATGGGCAAGTGGTGGCCGATAGGTTAGTCATTTTTTTTATAATATATCGGTATTAATAATGTAATACGCAAAATAAATTGTTTTCTACAAACACTGTAATGGATAAATTGCCAATAATTTTCATCCTCGTTGCGCTGTTTAAAACTAATAAATATATATGTAAAACCCTAAATACCCGCTTTTTAATTATGAGTAAATAATAATAATATATTATAGTACTATTAAATAATAACTCGACCAAACTGATATTTTTTTTTTTGGTGAAATATCTAATTCGTGCAGTGATGGGTGGCTGGATGGATGAAATATTTAAGGCTTGCCCCGGTCAACTATATAGACACGGAGTGGTGGGACAGCTGTAGATGTTATCCTGGAGCCTAGTTCTCAAATAGGGGTGGTCAAATGTGGTTTAATTTTTAATGTCATTTTTTTTTTCTACAAATTCTTGTTAAAATTATATAATAATATTAAGTATTGCAAAATGGCCGTTTGACCGCCATTGGATCTGGCCAAAGCAACCAAGTCTCATATTTTATCCAACTACTACTTTAATATGAAATGGCCTCGGGGCCCTTGAATTCTTTCCATAGACCTGCGGATGGTTTACCCTCGATGCATCGTTTTCCCGCAGAATACGGGTATATGCATGTACATATATAATTATACGTATAGTTAAAAATGTACCTGCGCGTGCAGTGTGTGCGTTTTCGCATAAATCTCCGTTCGTATACGCGTGCACAGGAGAAATACGCGCGTAATAAATATATAATATAATATATAATATAATAAATTATATAATATATTATATTTACCAATCAACTCAGTCGTACGTACAGCCGGGAAGATATAAACGTCGGTTTTCTCTTTTTGCGATTGTTTGTATATATATATATATATAATATTATGGAATCACCTTAACGCAAAATAAACGTATCATCACGCACGTTTATAATATATACATATTATTTCTGCTCAGCCGACGACCGTGACGATTGTTTTTTACTGTCTTCCGTGCGTATTTTATTAACGCCGAATAACTGCGATAGAGAGACGAAAAAAATTGTTTCCGTTCGATATTGGTGTGCGCCTCGAGAGAAAAAATTCCTACGTGAATCGAGTCCATTCGCGATACTTTAGCTGCGGAAACGTGTTGCAATGTTACGTTTTTGTGCAGTATTATATATATTATAAAAAGCTCACCGCGATCAACCGTATAACCCATTGATTATAATATATATTTAGGCACTCTGTGTTCTCGCTCGAGGTAATGGCGGATGAAGACGCGTGCTATACGTACATCTATCGTTATACCTTACCCATAGTTAGGTTTATACATATACCCTATGTACATATAGTATAGAGGTATATAGACATATAGTGTATAGTAAGAAATAAGGAGCAGCGGTGGCGCGATTATATAATATACGACGAGAAGCGTGAGAGAGGAGAAGAAAAAAGGGAACGTGCGGGTGCATAATTGTGCATAATTCAAACCAAGTCGAGGTGAACTTTGTTAAACAAGGGTCAACAATAATATACATGTATAGGATAGTTTTCGTTTAGATTTCATAAACATTTTTTTTCTCGTCCCACGGTGTGTGTTTGTGTGTGTGTGTGTGTGTGTTTGTGTGTGTGTGTGTGTGTGTGTGTGTGTGTGTGTGTGTGTGTGTGTGTGTGTGTGTGTGTGCGTGTGCGTGTGTGCTTACACACATTATATTATATATATATATATATATACGATTTATTCACTCTCGCACCTACGACCGACCGACGAGGTTTGCAGTATATATTTTATTCGCACAAAATATATTGCACGTACGAGCGGCTATGTTGTAAAAGAAAGAGGTGCTCGCCTGAGCACGCGCGGGACGGGAAAGGAATGTAAAAGCTGTGCAAGGCATCAGACCCCTGGGAAACGTCCGGGTGAGCTGCCACCGCTGTGTATATAGGTATGAACAACGTTGCTATATTCGTCGTCGGCCGAATAGAAGAAATCGACAGCAGAAGAATGGATTCGTGCGCGCGAAAAACTTTGTAAACCGTTTTATAACGTCCCGCCGCCGGATGAAATATGCATGATGGCGTTCGTGCACATTACACAAACCTAAGCAGGACGATTGAGAAGGGGGGGGAGGGCGTTCAAAAGAAGAATAAAATACCTATACATTATACACGAACCGAAATGTGTCTGATGCACATTATATATATATATATTGTATAGCGATATATGCACACGCGTACATGCGTGCGCGGGAGAGGTATAAAATAAACATAAACGAGACCGTTATATTATGCGTGTATGTATATATGTTCTGCGATGTATTCCGTATAAATACATATTATACATATTATAAGCTTTTGCGCTGCAGTACGTCTGCGGTAGCATAACGCGCGCGCTGAAAACATTGGTATATACTATATATGTATTCGCGCACACGGGTTTTTTTTTTCGCCAAAAAGGTTTATAAATTGCAATATTAATGAAAAAAAAGAACCAAGGTTGTTAAACATAATATAGCGCGCCGTATACACTCTCGTTCGTAGTCCTTTTCCGACTACGGTTTATGGATACGTACGATATACACGTACGATATATATAAATATGTAGTGTTAAATACGCGCGCACTGGTGATTGAATATATATATGCACGCCCCTCATTTCTCGCCACCGTTTTCGAACACATTCGTGACTAGCACAACGTACCATCGAGTACACATAATTATATGCATAATAAATAAATGCATGAATGCACATTATGTACGAACCTAAATAATATAACATTTATTAGCTATACATTTATACACTATTTATATACGAAGTATTGCATGCGTGGGTATATATGATCGTCTCATCTCCGGTCGGCGACTTGCAGCATTTTCAGCCGCATTCCCGAGATTTATTTTTATTAAAATGTTTCCCAGAACGTGTGGTTTTTGTTGTTGTTGTTGTTGTTGTTGTTGTTGTTGTTGTTGTTGTTGTTGTTGTGGTTGTTATGTGCGTGCCGGTCGTTTTTTAAACGTGCGTGACGTTTGTACACGATTGTCCACTCCCGGAAGACGCGAGCGCGTTTGCCGTCAGAGGAGGTGTGATTGCTGCACAGCGGCGTGGCATAAGTCAATTAGAAGGAAAAAAATTACGCGCGTAAGGTGAGAAAAATATTAAATAATTTCATCATTCGTACGCAGTCTTGACAGTATATAATATAATGCGACAAAAATGCTCTCGACCGCAAATATAATCTACGTATATAATATATAATACTTTGTAATCATTTTCAATGTATACGTATATATATATATATATATATATACATATGTATCGGAAATGGATAAAAATGTATATGTAGGTTCATTTAAGTTTCCTTCGTCGTCGTGGTCACGAAACAAACAAGAAAACCTCCCCATAGGAGAACGCGCGACTGCATATTTTGAAACATGTGTATCATATATATCATAATACGAGTACCTACTATATAGGTGTACGCACATCCGTTCGACGAATGGATTATAATATGTTTTGAACTATGTACATAATATATAATATGTGTATGTATTTTACACTGCTTATAAACGAACGCAAGGACACGGGAAATGCAGCAAAACAAACGCGTTTCCGTGCACGTGGCGTGACCAGGCTCACGATGTGTGTGTGTGTGTGTATACTTTTGTCTGAGTGCATGTATTATATTTATAAATTTTGTATATAAACCCAATCTGCGGCAGACTTGTGCGCGCGCCACCGTAGCAGTCACGTAATTCGTCGCAACGTATAAATAATAATAATAATATAAAAGCGTATAAGCAGCAGCACACGCAGCGGACAGGCGCCACGACGTTTTCGATATCCGTTGGAGCCGTGTGCTGCTGCAGTGTATGACGCGTGGTTAATAATTCATGGTGTGGGCGAGGCGAGATCGTACGTCGCGAGCACAAGAAAACGTAACAAAAAAATAAAGACCCTGCACCGATCGATCCGCCGTAATGTGTGCGTGCGAGATTTATTTATATTTTATGATACAAGAAAACAAGATTCTATGTAGTGAGAACCTGGGGGGCACGGTCTAAAGGACTATATGGACCGCGGGACGTATGGAAAAATTATGCGCATTCGTATACACGTAAATACCACTAAAAATTCCACAAGTACTGAGTACATAGATTTTGTACCTTTTGTACACAAATCTTGTGCGTAGACCGCGAGCGAAGAGTAAATCTCTAATAATTATTAATATTATTAATTGATATAACTCGAGCTTGATGCACTACGCCACTACGGAGTTTGCATATACCGTTCACACATTCACGTGACGCTGTTTACGGCATACACATAATAATATAATATAACATAATATAATAATATAACAACAAATGGCGTTTTCTTACTATAATGTCGTCGGTGCAGGTTGCAATTTTTTTTTTTTTTTTTATCTCGATTCCATTATAATATATAATTGTATATTGCTCTGTTGTATAATATGTGATTTGCAAATCTGTTTCAATCGCAGCGTCCTTCTAGTCGGAAAATCAATCTATCCCTCTCCCACCACCGCTATCATTCGGAAACCGAAACGAATAGCCGTTACGTACTATATATATATATATAATAATATAACATGATCCATCATCATCCATTTACGGGCGGAAACGTATAAAACCTGATTTGTGACTTGTTGAAAATGATAACTGGAAAAAGAACTGAGCGGTGACGACGGAATTCCAGGACTCTGCGCGTGTATACGTACTATTCGTATTCGACCTAATTGGCTGCGTTTTTTTACACATGATAATTCTTGGATTATACACGTCGTGTATGTATGTGTATAGTCACCGCCGTCGTTGTGTTCGCGTAAAAGAGAATAATATAGAGTAGAGCTGTGGCAATGGGTGGTGGTGGTGGAGGAGAAGACAAAGAGAACTGCGCCGTGCAAAACATCGATAAATAAAACATAACCCGATCTGGCGGCCGAGATATGGCGTCTGAATGAGAAAAAATAATAGAGATGGACGAAAAGAGTAAAAAAAAAGAGTGCACGTCGTCGTCGGCGGTGGTGAAGAGGCATGGAGTGTTGCTTGCAACAGCAGCACGAAGAAAAAGGGAATGAGAAAAAAAATACAAACCAGAACATCGCCAGACCATTAAAAACTGATCATTAAAATTCGATCTGAGAGACGTATAGATACGTACAGAGAAATATGCACGCACTCGGGGGCAAAGCTGACGGAGACGGTTTCACGTTTTTTTTCTTTCTTTTCCATCTCTTTTTATTCCTGATGCGTTTGGGATTTCTTATATTATATACTATCTGTTATTTATATATATATATATATATATATATATATATGTTTTTAATTCGTTTGTATATACCTTTCGTCGTCGTCGTCGTACCGGTTCAGTTTTTCTTTTGATTTGTTCGAAACCGCTTTTAATTGGATGACTACTGCACACCGCCGCCGCTAAATGCCTTCGGTATAATCGGCTCCCTTGTCGTTTTAATTACCCGCGCGCGTTCGTTCGTTTCCTCCCACGATTCCTGGCGAATATAAGCATCACCGCTAGCGCTGGTCTTCTATAATACAACATTTATTGTTGTTGTTTCGCGTACAACATATTATATAATAATATGGAAAACGTGCAGCAGCGCGGCGAGAAATGTTTCCACTCGACCGATTTCCACTCTATTATACGTTGTGTATGTTGAACTTTTTTTTCACCATTGCTCGACTAAAGTGCGTCGTCCTTTTGAACCGCAGTTTATATCACGTTATGTGTACACTATATATGTATGTATAGGATTGACGAAAACATCACATTATTACGCCGCAAATCAAACAAAATTTCGAATTATACGACGTGTATATACGCATCACGCAGTACATCGTATCCTCGGAACTCAAATTTCACCTACGCGTATTAATTTCACTCAAAATATGCGTGCGTGGCATTTAAATTAAACCGTATATTATGTGCATTGTTGAATTATATTATGTACGAACGTTAAAAAGATTCCTTTCGTTCACCGAGTAGTTTTGTACAAATACATAAAATATAGTTTATTCGTGATGGTGGGAAGAAGTATTCTGGTGAAATGACTCTATTATAAATATATATATATATATATATATATAGGTATACGCGTGCGCGCATACCCGCAGTGCGATCGTATAATAATAATTATAATAGATTCGTTGAAATCGGTTTTTTATTTTATTTATTTTTTCATATATATTTTATGATCGCGTGATTATGCCATAAACGATATAAATGACTCTATATGATACAGTCGATGGGTATATTATATTATATTATAATGTATTCTTTCCGCGACGTGTGTATACGCTTACATGCTATATATTATATACTATATACCTATATAACTATATATATATATATATATATATATCGTTGATATTGCTGCTGCTGCTGTAATGTATTTCGAGTTTAAACGCGTACATGTATGGTTTTATTTATTTACTTCTAGGCCAACTACTAACTAGTATCGAATAGCAAAGTTTTATTTTTTTCGTTTTTTTATTTACGATCGTTTTAGGAATAAAACTAGTCAACACTTATTTTTTATTCTCTCTCTCTGCTTTACGAGTTGTATACGTGCGTATATAATATTGTGTATTGTACATATACATAATATATAATATAAATGTACATATGAATAATGCGATTCATTTTTCATCTTTATACATTTATATACTTTCCCCGTGTACATTGTATCATAATATTATACTTGTAAAAAATGATATTCTATACTGCTGCGCGCAATTCCAACTGAATATTATATAGCGCACACGTATATACTGTTTCGGTAACATATGTGCGCGCGCGTATGGTCGGAAATTTTAAAAGTATTTTAAAATGTGTGAATTGCCGCGAGTATAACATATTTATGTAATACAAACATGTATATGCTCGTATATATATATATATATATATATATATAGGTGCACGCTGGCCGCATTAATCATACAACGCGTTCAAGTGTTGTTATAGCTGACATAGCGAGGTATATATACGCGTGTGTACATTATGCCGCGCTCTCGAGAGGATAAAACACTTTTGAACATAATTTTCAACCCATACATAATACAATCGAATAAATAATCAATGGATTGGTTCAAAATGTATTCCGCACCCCGGACGAAACCGATGCGTAGGTACACGATATTATGCGTGATCGCAATGTGCGATGATGCTGCGTATAAACACATTGCCTCGAAAAGGTATATTATTATACTCGAAACGTCATATAATATATACTATGCTTTTGCGTTATGTACAATATAGTGTTTACACGACGACGGGACTTTGTTTATCGCAGTGCTCTTTGGGCGTTGTTGAACAATGTGCCGAGCATTATTTTTAAGCCGTCGATATAGTGTTGACGTTCTGCACGACGACGGCGGCGGTGACGTATGAACATAACGATTCGAAATCGTTTTCAGCAAAATTTAAACGGTACACTGCACCAATAACGATACGAACACTGCACTGCAATATACGTGATAATAATCTGTATATATTATCATTCGCTATTCGCATCGTAAATCGTCTTATTGTATATATAACGTCGATCGACATTATATATTATACAGAAACGCGTCGTATAATATATTTATATGTACTGCACTACCGTAAACATATTCCCCCCACCCCACGCGTTCCTCGTGTATATCGGTATTATACGTATACAGTTTAACCTAACTAAGTTACCTGTCCACTGATCGATTCGGAAATACAGATTGGTAAACATATTTGTTAGCACTACGATTGTATACGCAACGCATATTATAAGCTATATGTCCAAGGACTCTTCCGCCGCGTACTGTACGCTTCGAATGAACAAAACGGCTATACGTATAATAACCAATACGATAATGTTTAATATTTATACCAACGGTTGTCGCCAACGCATTGGAAACTGTCCCACATGAACGCGTATAATAATTATTGTTTAAAATTCATTATTATTATTTAAAATTTCATCATCGTCCCCGTCCTTGCGCATTTCATTCGTGAAAACATTTATTATATTTCTATACTCGTTCCAAATATATCGCGATACCTTTATACTATATACTATATATATACTAATTGTTCAACCAGAGCGTAAAGATTCATGTCAACATATATACATACATCATTTTTTTTTCCTGATTCTTACGAGTGGTACGGGAAAGCTTATAGATTCCCGTCGAATACAAACGTCAGGTCAGACATGTATATGTATAGGTACATACATACGTATGCATATATATTATATGTATAAGATGATACGCACATAGCATTATTATAGCCGTTGCGACCACCCAATAATAATGTTATTAAAAACAAACAACCGAACGCCCATACATAATATTATAGTTTTCAGTTTTTAACTTCATAGATTGTAATACTATATACAAGTACAAACGTATACGCTACAGCATTAATCGATATTATTATAATTGCAAGTGCGCGAACAACATATTATTATATTATAAACGGATACATTATGTAGACACAAATCCAATTTATTTTTTTCATTTTGGTTACCATCATGGTTAGGTTGACAACAGACGGATTAGTTTTACTAAGTATATGCTCGTATATTACCGTGCGAATAGTGTATACATACATTGATTTATATAAATAGAGAGAGAGAGAGAGAGGGAGATTAAATGAATAATTGGTAAGTATATATATAGAGACTACCCAGATTGAAATAAATTAAAATGAGGACGAATTATACCTTAGATTATATGTGTATCACTTTGTATAGCTGAATTATTCGGCCTCACCCGGAAGATATTTTACTATTTTAGATCAAGGCAATTATACTATAATAAATTTCGATGTAAAAAAAGTAATATTTACATTGATAAAAGCACAAAATCATCGTACCTATAAAATGTTTTAATTAGTATTACTTTATACTATATTAATCGTCACTCGATATAGTGATAATTTTATTAATTAAATAATCATCACGAATTAGAATATATCCTTGGTAACCAAAACGCGCAGAAATGTATACATTACCCAGTACAGAATCCAAAACTGTTTCGACCCCTAAAAATGTTTCGAAAAATTCTTTCATTGTATAGTATGTATAGTATATACTATATATAGTGGTGTACTATATATATGATATACACTACCTATATATATATATATACCAATACGTATTCCCTTAAGATTTCAAATTAATTGGTACATTAGTTTCGGCTGAACGCGCTGCAGTATCATGGAGTAAGTGAATGGTATATTTTATCTTTATGTGTATAATAGATTTTGAGTATATTTATTGACTAGTACATTTATCACGTTAATACTCAATATGGTTATATAGGAAACGGTATGATGTTTACAGTAGGTACACGTAAATATTTAGTTGTTGTATAATATTACGATGTTATTTTAATCAGCCGGTGATATAAGGCCAATCTCTCTTATGCATATATAACATACCTTAATCGTGTGAAGACGTATACGCATAATATTATAGTATCCCTATATAATATGTATTAGTTTGTATACACTACTGTGGTCCGTGGCCGAACCTAACGGTTTGTTCGTTTGCGATATTATAATTAATATATATCATCAGTATATAATATGTATAAACACGGCGCCGTGCACGCGTGGGTGGGTACGTGTGCGAGTCAAAATAGAGACGTCTCATCAGTCGAAAAATATAATATATATATATACTTATCGGACGAAATTATACCCTATATATAATACAGTGTAAATGTAGAAAATAATAATACGTGTGAGTGCACACGTATATAAAACACTGCGCCCCTGTAATTTTCAACTCGATAAACCAATAGCGGTGCGGGTATTGTATACAGTAATAATAACGCCATTTATTTTTATCGCGGCCGTACCACGCGCGTCTGTTACAACTTTATACGTATATATAAATACAAATACAAACGCAGGTATGTATAATATAATAATGTGTACCACACACAAAGCCTATTTGATTGTCGGTAGAGTATAACAACTTTATTGCAATAAACAATACACACCTAATAATATCATCTATTCGTGTCTGATTGATTTGGGCACGCGTAATACATATTATATTAGTACGCATTCGAATTCGCGATACATTTACATATATATATAATCACGCATGCGTGTATGTACCTATACTATATGCGTATAACATTTACGGTGGTTTTTTCAAACAATCCGCATTGTTATATTTCTACGATTCTCACTTTGTGCAAGTATACATTGCGGTATGTATAAAGATATAATAGGTACTGCAGTCTATAAGTACAAAAATATACCTGAATATATTTACATTATATATATACGACGTATACGTGTATAGTTTATTGTGTATATTATATGATTTACACACATGGTATACAATATATATATATAATTATGTTATATTGTCCGCATAATACGTGCCGGTATAATGTGCAACCCGCAAGCGATCCCCCCCCCAAAAAAAAATAAAAATTATAAATACATAATAATATTTAATAATATATATAATATTATTATGCATGTAAAACGACGTCTGGGCCGAGACTACCCCGCGTTGATTATAAATATATATAAATATGCGTAGAGGCCAACCACCGTTCTATGTAAATTATAGGGTATCAGTATGACGGCGATTAAGTCATAAAAATAAAAACTCGCACACACGCTCACGCACGAAAATATATAGGTATTATACGTGTGTAAGTGTGCGTATAAAATACAACGCCGCCGCCGTCTCGTTACACGGCCACGTCTTTATATAAAAATCCAAACTTCTACATAAACTATATAGATTATACGTGCGTGAGCAGTGACTGAGGTCATCCGACCAACTGCAGCAGCGGGGCCCACCGCGCGTATACTGCCGCCATGGCGTTGGTCGGCGACTTGATTGATAATACGAAATACGTTAAACGTAAATTGGTCGCAGAAAAAAAAAATGTAAAGAATTATTTATGCACGAGAATATTATATAATAACTGCTGTCGAGCCAACTATTTTATATTGCTGAATGTTGATACATAATGTTATGATATACGCGCTTGTAGGTACAATCCGTTGAGCTACGTATATTTTGTAAAATAAATTGTAAATTTATGACTTTTGATCTTTTTTCTTTCTTCTGAAGGGAAATCGAGGACCCCCCTCCCCCCTTAACACGAAAATATGCCATTGTATAGTATAGTGCACTTTACAGCAGCTTTTCTCTTTCTTTTTATTTTTTTCCTGAACTTTAATTGCCTCGTATTCTTCTGTACATATCGTATAATATGTAATATGTAGTATCCACGTGAACACGTGATCCCATGACGACGTTTCTAGATATTATAATAATTAATTAACGCCGTGACTAATGCAAGTGCAAGTGCAGGCGTGCGACGAGTGCTGATGCACAGGGACGAAAAATTAAAGACCGTGATGATTATATGATTATTATATAGGTCGCCGACGGGTAAAAATAATTTTCCAGTCGTATTGTTTTTATGCACGTTCATTTTATTTTATACTTTTTTTTTTTTGCACTCCCGCGCGTTTATTCATTCGTAAACGCGTCGTTCTGGAAAAACGACGCGCAAATATCCGCTACCGGCGTCGTCAGTCAGACCCGAGGGACCCGTAACAGCCTCGCGCTCGTTTTTATAAGCGAGCGTAATTTTTTTATCGCTATCGTTCACCGATCCCGAATTTACATATACCCTGTTCAACGGCTGCAGCAGCAGTGGCGGTGGCGGCTGCTAATCTATACTCGCTCGTAACGATATTATTATTCGAGTTCTTCTTATATATAATATATATACGTATATATTAGTGTCTTCGAGATTAAAAAAAAAAAACCAAAAAGCGAAAAAGAAACCAAAACAAACCGAGAGTGAGAGAGAGAGAGAGAGAGAGAGGGAAAGGGATGACGTGAAGATGAGGGTAGGGTCCTAGGCAGCGGCGGAAGTTCTCTCTTTATTTTTCCATTGAGGTTTGTACAAAGCCAATTAAAAATAAGACGCGTGGCGACACTATATGTATATATATATATACAGTGCGCGCAGAGTGCACGGAGAGGGTTGGCTCGTTATGTTTATTGGCCCTGCGCTCATTATCTCACCCCCGCGTAGCACCGAGCCGCGAGGATCCCTACGAATTTTTTTTCGTTGTTGTTTTTCCTTTCCATTTCACCGCGCCGCCGCTTTTTCCTCCTCGTCCGTGCCGCGCGGACGTCGGTTTCGCCGTGCGCGCGCGCGCCGCTACATCGCCCCGTTAATTTAAAACGTGTTTCACATAATTTTTGTCACGTTTTTTTAGAATATACACGTCCGTTCCACCCGCAGCCACCACACACATACACACACATATACACTCTCATATATGCGTATATCTGCAGAAGTGTATATATAACACTTAGTACATTTATAATACACGCACGCACACAGACCGTATACACACTAACACAACTCTGGCGGAGCTTTTATTTTTGTCACGAACCCGCAACTCTCTGCTGTATGTATATATATATATATATATATATATTTATTTATATAAATTCTTTGTCCCTTTGCATCAGCATATATTATATATATATAACCACCCTTTTGCGTTCCCCGCGTGCGCAGCACAACATTATTAACTATCGCGGCCGGTTGATTTATCGGTCAAGTTTAATTGGATTTTGAGTGGAAGGCGGCGGCTGTGGATACGTGAGAGAAATTGGGGGAAAGAGAAAGAGAGACGAGGAAAAGGACGGTATATGTGTGCGTATAGAGCAGAGTGCAAGAGAAGGAGAGAAAGCGCGTGCGTCGGTCGCGGTGAAGCTCGAGTGCGGGGGCTCGGCTGCGGGTGGTTTACCGGGGCTCCGCCGATAAGGCGCAGCACCACTATGTATATACCTCACCCCAGCAATACTCGGCCCGGCACGCATTATTCGTTTTGCCAAAAACTCGTTTACGAGGTGCGAATAAATCAACGGGAATTATTGCGCCCGCCGGATTCGCGTCGTACACGTATATATATATATATATATATGTAAAAATATATTTCGATTCACCGCCAACCGCACGCCAACACGTATGTATATATATTATATATATGTGTGTGTGTGTGTGTGTGTGTATGTGTGCGCGTGTGTAAATACCTATAATACCTATATATTGTTGTCAAATGTATTTATATACGTTGGTGGTTATTTTTTTATTTTTATTTTTTTGTCACGCTCAACACCCCGTACCCCGTATATATGTTATAGTCAAACGACAGTCGTTGTGTACCTATACATTATGGTATAGCATCCGTTGCTGAGTGTAATTTTTTGTATAGATAAATAAATCCACGGGACAACCGTTAAAACCGTATCTATATATACGTATAAAGTACCGGTGCTGTTCGCGGCGTATACAAAATATTTAGCAAAAAACGACGATTGACCGGCGGGTTCGGAAAGCGAATTGCACTTTGTTTTTGTTACCAGTTTGCGAAATAGTTATATACATAACGTGTGTGAGTGTGTATTCGTATAATGTGTGCACGTGTACATATAGGTGTTACTCCGAGCGAATTAGCGGTTGCACGGGCGTTCGACCCTGCAAAGTCTGAGAAGTTTGTCTAAAAGTTTCCGGGCATATTATATCCCCCGGCGTGCACGGTTCAAATGCTCCGGAACGCGCTTTACGTTGCACCCGCAAATCCGACGATGACCTAAGGATAGGATAAAAGTGCTCTAATTCAATTCCAAGAAACAATATATATACACCGTGTTCACATTAACCAATAGAACCCCCACGGATTCGCGACTTTATAGACGCCTTTAGCTCGTATACGCGTATGTTATATAGACGGCGCTTTTACGTGTATATATAACACGAGAGTGTACCTTTATACACGCGAGCTTGTACACATTTTGTGCAGAAAATAAAATCAACTTTTCCAACGACTTCCTGCACAGTGCACTACAAGATATTGCGCTGCGGTTAATTTTTCTATGACGCGTTGTGCGCATTCTTTCGGCCGGTCATTTTCGTACAAACACGTATTTTATACGGTACATTTTCTTGTGCATTTTCCGATCAACCATCGCGGTCGTTGTACATCATGAAATCTTATAACATCCTATACGATATAGCAGGAAATCGGTAAGGACACATTGTATTAAGTTTTCGTATTTGTACGGCGAACCAGTAAAAATTTGCCGTAACACAAGTACCAAATTCGAACAAATTCCAATCGTATAATCGCATTGGTCTGCAGTATTAATTTGTGCATAATATGGTATACATATTTTTATTTATTTTTTTTTCAATAAACTCGACAAAAACTCGTTCGTTTCCGATAAAAGATTTTGGTGATTTGGCCGCTATCAACTTGACGTTATTACGCACTTCTAACAGAATGTACATATTTAACCGCGTGCGTGTACGGTAAAGCGCGCTCTTGTTCTGTTTATTAGTTATTACCATAAATATATATTATATAATCGAGTTAAAGCACGCATTAAAAATCACTACACATACGTTAAATATTTTCATAAACATTTTATTTATATTCATATTATGTGCTCTACGCTACGTTAGTATAAACTATATAATATATAGTGTAGTATTTGTATTATTTTTGCAATAATAATAGTAAATTTCTGCGACCAGGCATATTTACATATTTATTTCTGATCACCCCTCCAATAAGATTTAAATTTGTTTACACTTTATTGGTAAAGATGGAGGGTACAGAAAGAGAGAGAAAGCGAAATGACGTAATGATTAAAGGCAGTTTATTTTCTTTCGAGGGGGAGAAAATTGTCACGATATGACGCGTGTGAACCATTAATAATAATACCTAAATACACACATATATATATATATATATTCGCGCGATGATTTCACCACTTAATATTTTCGTTCCAGAACAATGACGGTTTCGCGTTTGTTTTCCAATCAATATTATGGGTATACATTTATACTTATGTCTCGTACTCTGTCCATATAGATAGATGCTCGTATGTTATGTATTCATCGATTTATTGTTATGTGTGTGTGTGTGTATAATGTATACTCTTATGCACGCATGCGGACATATCGGTATAGTACTTATACGTTATATAATCGCATTTGAAACTCAGTGTTTGTGTATTATTATTAACATTGGTGTGTATGTGTATATAGTATATATTATGTATAGATACGCGAGAGATTCCGGTCGACACTTACAAGGAATAATAACAGCTAGTAGTTGCAGTTATAACGGGGATTTGCCAATCGATTTATTTGTGTCCGTAAAGTTTTTACTGCATATATATATATATAATATTATAGTGTTGCACGGTGTACAGATAGCGCAGTCATGAGTTCGATAATTAATAACAATACATAATAATTGGGTATTTATTATGTCATAATAATACTCGGCAGATGAATACAACCTTACACATATATATCTACTGCAGAAGTAATTGCGCATATATGTAATACATAATATATACGAGATAAGACGTTTCGTATATTATTATGTATGAATATATATATATATAACAATATATATATGTATAAGGTATATTGTTGTGTTGTTATAGAAGCTCGTTTTCAGCGCTTCAAGCTCTTGCCTGGTATATATACGACGTATTATAATAATATATAACAACGCAGCGCAATATAATTGGACTCGAAGCAGGTAGTCGCTCGGCATATCAGATTATCATATACATATTATTACTACTATTACTATTATTATTATGTGTAGAGTTTTTATAAACACAGCATTAAATGGTGGACACACACACACACAAATATGTGCCTATATAACATTGTGTGCGCACAGTACACTAATAATTATATATTAAATATGTACATACAACTACTGCAAACGCGTGCTCTAGAGCATCACACTATAGTACGCGGAAAGCTCGTAGGTGGTACGAGAAGAATTTTTTTTATTTAACGGATATCGAACATTAAATATCACTAACATCAGACACTAACTATACATTGTAGCTGGTAGAAAACGGAATATACTCAAACCTATGTAATTACAGATATTTTAGTACACAATGCCTATAATATGCAATGGCTAAAATGCAACATTTCTAAGGAAAAACTTATCCAAGTTAAGTGTTATTCCTACGTGAACATTTTTCAAAATGCGTACATGTGGTACGCGGATAAAAAAAATATCGGAAACCGCTGCTCTAGGGTAAACGCGTGACACAATTTCATAGCAGTTTTGCACAATCAATGATGAAGTTCATATTCAATATGAAAATACGTAAATATAATATTATAATATGTAATTCGAGCGGTGAATTTAAATTGATTAATTAAATATAACGTATACAGTTCACAATACATATATATATATATACATATATACATATATAGTATATGCATTTACTGCAAGAACTGCGTTCCAATCGGTCATCGCGCATTAATCTTATACACTCGTATACGCACGGGCGTCTTAAACCCCTTTGTTTCGGCGCTCTTGTCGCGCCAGATTAAGTTCTAATGTTTCGCGGCCGTGGACAACTCCCCTCGTGGGTTTATAAGGCAAATTGCTCAAAGATACGATTCGCTGTAATATAATACAACTTTGGTCTCCGAACGGGCGACGGCGACGGCGATATACCCGCGTCCTGCTGTTTAGTATGCAAGTCCTTTATAGTTTATTACCATCAGATATAACCAATTTGCTTATTATAATTTCCGTATATAAATTACGACGAGATTTGCGCACCATGCCCGGCACATAAATCGGTGGCTGTGGCTCGCCTTAAATAAGACCTTTAAATCTACGAGCGAAAAAAAAAAAAATAAAATAAATAATGTAATAATTATAAATAAGATCCCAGCCATGGAGAGAAGTCGGAGGGAAAAATATAATTATTCACCAAAGAACCTACGCTCAATATATTAAATGTACAAATATATATATATATATATATATATATATATTGCAACGTACGAGACGCGTATATAAGATGAATTACAAATTTTTACATAATAAATAAACACACGCACACATATAATATATTGTATAGGTACGTATTATTTATTTATATACCGGTATTAAATTCTTAGAACATAATAATAATATGTATTATTTATTAAAACCAAGATGAAAAAAAAATGAATGGTAGGTAGGTACGGGTAATAAGCATGTTTGTATTTTTTTTTCTTATTTATATATTGCACATATACGTTGTTCACTGTACGCCGTCATATAGAATATTATGTAGCTTTCCTGCCAGTCAATATTATTTATCGAAATTTGACGTCTGTGTATATAAATTGTCATAAATAACACCGGTACGCGGTAGCGTGTGGAGTGCAAATCCATCCTCGGGTTCGGGTTACCACGTGCACCGCGAACACAACAATATAATATGTACATAATATTATAACGTATACACCGACCTCGGCGGCGGCAGTGTAAATGAGACGTCTCTAGAGGCGTTCATTATAATATGCTGCACCGGTCGGCGGAGAACTCTGTATTATATAGCAATCGTCAATCGGTAAATATATATATATATAGGTGTATAATATATGCGTTACGGTCGGCCACCACCACCATCACGCCCCGTTCAACCTGCAGCGTGTATTTTAATAAATATTGTGTTAAAATTAGTGAGAAAATATATTATGTAGGTATAGGCTTCGTATATATATATATAGTTGCACGCGTGCGTATCGTGGCTTCCAGATTCTGTCACATAAACATTCTGCCGCGGTAAGGCGGCGGTTCAGGGCTTACTATAAAAATAAAAAACTGAAACAAAATGAATAAATATATATAAATATTTAGATTCCTTTTTTTGCTCTATCCACGAGCCCCTTATTATTATTATTATTATTACCTTTTATCTTCATCAGATATTATATATATATATATATATATATATATATATATATATATATTGTTATTTATAATACTCTGCGCCGCACGCTTATATATGTATATATAAGTATATTTATATGTATTGCATACCTATTTATGCCTATATATTTATGTAAATACCACAAGGAGATATTATAACAATTTAATATTATTATATCATACACGTCGTTAATCGATAGGGAAAGAGAAAAAAAATCAATTTCTTCTCGACTACAGCATGTGGTATGAGCATAAATAACTTTAAGGCTTTAAATATTTCATTGTCCTTCTCGTCGTATCTATAATACTTTATACCGTGGCATAGTATATTATATATTTTATGTATTATGTATTTATCATCTCCGTATCTTCTCCAGAGACCATAGTACATATTTCTATTGCACATAATACATTATAGCAGATAACAATATATTATTATGCGCACGCTGATCCAAAATATACACTCCATTGCAAATATGTTTTCTTATACGTTTTCTCACGGTTATTCGTATATCCCCATGTGCGCGGGTCCATGTCATGCTCCATCGATGTTTTTTGTGAGTTTCCCGATCGAATCGTTTTTATTTCACATAATATCGTTGTGATATAGATATAGGTTCCGTTTTTATGCACTCCTCGCGAGACGTTGACCACATATAGTGATAGAATTCATGATGGCTTTGGGAAAAAGTATAAACGTCGAACATTATTTTCCACCACCATTCACAAATGTTTTAAACTTCATGCTCATTATACCTACATTATATTGTAATAAACATATACTTTGAGTTATATGCAACGTGATTCGCATAGCTAAAACTTGCACCCAGCAGCAGCATACTTTGTTTTTTTTTTATTTACTCCTTATCATCGTCATAATATTATCATTTTGAAACCGTTGGAAGCTATCCCGTGCTAATGTTATTATTATTATTTTTATTATTATTATACGGACGATACGGAATCGGCGGGTGTATACGACACTACGACGACTATGGCGGGCGCGCGGGCAACGGTGGGAGCGGCAGCTTTCCGGCAATAAACGGCGGCGGTGGCTGTGGCTGCAGCGACGACGGCAGCGACTAGATGCTAACCCGCCGTCGTTGTACCTACACGACCGGTTTCCCTTCCGCCGCGCCGCTCATCATCGCCGCCAACGATGACGACAACGACGACGACGCTTATAATATGATAAACGATTTTATAACATGGCGACGGTCGTAAAACTAGTTTTTCCTAAGGTACACACACGTACACGCACACACACACACACACACACACACACACACACACACACACACACACTCACACTCACACACTCACACACAAAATACCGCGTGTGCTGTCCTATGGGATATAAAATGAGCCACTCGGACGTCTTTGCACCGCCGCCGCCACCGCCTTCTATACATACCGCGTACGCAAAATGTCTTATCCGAGTACACATATAATACATAATACATAATATAATAAAAATAATAGGTTTTTAATATTTTTACAACATATTTATACATACATATAAATAATTTATTATGTTTTAAATACGTGCGGTATCTATTGGTTTATAATTTACGATTTTTTGATAAGATAGCTGCAGTAGAAGTATATACAAATTTGCATAATATATAGTTATTATTGTCCGATCAATATTTAAAATAATATAATATGTCTCAAATATTGTCATTCACGTAAGATTTTTTATATATAATATACGCGCATTACGTAGGTATATTATATAAACAATCGAAAACTACTCTGTTATGTGGAATATAAACGCCCTAGTAATAATATAATGTATAATAAATTAACTTTATTATATTGTCATATAGTTATATCAAAAGACTAATTGTTATTATATACGAGTAGGTATATTGTATATATAAGTATACCAATATTTATAATGGTACAATTGTAAACTACTTTTATTTACACATATAAATATATAATCTAATTATAGCGGTTGTTCTCGTATACCGGTGCCAAGTATATATATATATATATATATATGCATACAAATATTTCTATACGCATATTCACATCGTGTGTAATAATTAATATTATTATTGTGTTATTTATTCGTGCGGCAAGTAAAATCGTAAAAAAATATTCACAAATAATCAAATATCATTGAAAAATTCAAATTTCCCGCTGAACAACAAGTTTCTTATCCACATAAAACATATATAGGTAATATAATACAGCACATATCACGCGCATATCACTCTATATCACGGCTTTATATTCGTGTGTACGACATTTAACGTCGCGTATATTATATTCTTGTTTTATTTGATACAACAATATTTTATATTTAGGTATATATGGGCGAACGGCATGGCGCGGCGTAAACGTTTACGACGAAGTTTTGAAACTAATTAAAGTTTTCCATCGTGCAGTGCAGCGTAACACAAGTTTTTTGCGTTGCGCGCATTAATCGGACCATGTTTCGCGCCAAAATTAATAATTTTCATGGAAATCAGATTCTCTCCGCGGTATATGTATAAATATATATGTATATTCAGCCACGCGCAAACGGTTATTCGTATAACATCATGTACAGTTAACTATACCTATGTACATATTATCAGAAACGTGTTTTTATACTCGAGAGTCTTTGCTGTTTATAATAAAGTGTAAAACGCGTACCTATGTACAATATAATATTATATATATATACGTGTGTGTGTGTGTGTATGCGAACTGCGTGCATATAGAAGAAAACACAAATTCGAGTTCGTTTATACACATATATATGTATATAGGTATTTATATATTATATATGTGCAGAATATTTTATATTAATAACGATCTCACGTATGTATTACCAGTTATATTTACTTATGTATATATGTATATACGTTCGTGAAAACGAAATTCCGAAAACACTAATAAATAAATAACACGTATATTGTAATACAATCGATACATATATATATATATATATATATAATACGCATGCATACATTTTATGTCTCGCAGGTCTCTGCATATTTTGTTTTGATTATCATCAAATAGAATAGTGTTAAAATCGAACTTATAATAGTTGTTATTTTTTTAATTATTTGATTTATTAACAATATACACAATAGGCTACTCACTACTCTTTCTTATTTCGAAAAGTCTTGATCTCCAGAATTCTACTTGCATATATTCTCACCGTAGGTACCTACTAAATATATTTAATGTCCGCTCTGTGAGAAATGAGAATTTATAGGCGTAAACTGCACGGTGCACATTAATAGCAGTGCGTTTTACAATGATTCTTTATAGGTATTTAATAATATGCGCTTATGTATGTATATATATATATATATATATATAGATACTTGTAAGTTGTATGTATTATAAGCTGAATTCGCAACGTTATAATAATTAATATACTATTCGTCGAAATAAAGTCGCGCCACGCCACCATCACCGCGGTGCGTATATACCTACGTCGCGTATACGTTCCGGAACGTTAATTTTAAAAATAAGAAAAACGTAATAAAATAAAATACCCCCGCTGCACCCTATAATCTCACCAGTGATATGGTCCGAACGTCGTAGTACACCTCGAATATCCGATTTGTTTCACCGATTCCAAAACAGTGCACCTCCTACATACCCCGCTGCTGCACCGGCTACAGGTTCATCACGTCTTATGCACCTATATATATATGTATGTATATCCGGTTTACGCGTACATATATTTATATGTTTATATTGGTGCGGGAGTGACGTGGGGTGGTAATTTAATTCTTTTCCCCGGGGTCACCACTGCGCGGATGTCGAGAGGGGCACGGCGAGCGTGTATATATATATACCTTTATATATAAACCATCCCTCGAGCTGGTATAAAGCAAACGCACGCGGAGCCCTTACGGCAAAATTCCTCCTCGGAGCAACGCAAATACACACTCGTATACATATTATACGAATAAATATATATATATATATGTACACATTGCAGCGCGTGTTATATATGTATATACTCTTTGGGTTGTCGCGAGAGCTGAAAATTTATGCCGTTACTTTAATTGGTTCGGGAGCACAATGTCTGGCCGATTTCCCTGATCTACACCCGCCGCCGTCGTTGTCGTCGTCGTCGTCATCGTCCCTCTCTCACTTCTCTTTCTTTACACGCACACACACACACACACACACACACACACACACACACACACACGCATAGCTCTCCGGCATCCAATTTGTTGGTATAAAACGTATTTATATGTAATATGTGCGTGGGTGGGCGTGTGTGTGCGTGCGTGTGTATATAACCCGTCAGAAGTCTGAATAATAATAACACACCGCCGCGCCGCCGCCGGTGAGCAAAACCCCTCTTGGCCGTAAATCAACCCCGCGTGGTACGAGTTATTTTATTTAAATCGTGTATTTACGGGCACGCACCTTGGAGCAAATACATCTTGCGTTTCTGCGCCCGTATACCTACCTACCTATATGTACTATATATATATATATATATACAGCATGCGTTCAATTATGCAAATTTTTCGTTCATATTGCGAATATTGCATGTGCGTATAATGTGCAGTATACGAATGTACATATTATTATGTATGATACATGCGCGTATTGTATTCCATGAATGTTTGCACGGCTAAATGTGATATATTTCACATAGGATGTGCGCGTGTATATACCGGCTGCAGCTTGTATACTATATACCTATTTATATATATATATATAGTGAAACATCGCGTTTGAGAATTAACGCGAAAATTGTGAAAATATTTTACAAAACCTGTGAATAAATGATAATATAACATCGAGATGTATATAATATATACGAGGTTAAGTGTACACGGTTTAACGGGTTCGGGCCATGGGAACGTATATACTATTTATATACGAGTGCATTAACTCGTGTCACATTTTACACGCAAATACAGGTTCTGACATTAGGGCGAGTTCAACGGATCGTTTCGTTATGAATCGCGTCTAGCGATCGAGTTGCTTCAGCGGGACCAGAACCGGATGGGAGCGCGCGCGCGTTTATACGACCAAATGGATTCGGTTTTCAACGAGATGACGATAATTTATATATATATATACCCCGAATTGGACGTCATGCAATCATCTTTATACACGTATATTATGTACATTATATAATATAAAAACCATAAAGACACTCTTGCATGTCATACACAATACCGTTCGAAGCGTTTTTTCTTCCGTTTGTATATATATATATATATATACTACATAAATGCGCGTTTGTTCGGTCACCCGATGGGTTCCCGCGGCTGAAACGGTTTTACGTACATATGGAACAATAATATGCGTTTATATTATAATAACGGACCCACCGCTGTCGCGTCGGCGGCGTCTTCTTCGCGTGAACGTGTACACATATACCGTTATCATATATTATATTATATAGTATAATAACATTGTTAAAATTGTACACATACATTTATTTATTATACGTACGTATTAACGTAACCTATTCTCCCGTTTTTATTCCGTTTCGAACGATTCAGCGCACTGCAATAACTCACATGCAGGTGTTTGACGTGATGCATGATTACCTATTACCTATATAATATCATACACAAGTTTTCGATATTCTCGAGGGCGTAAAATTTAATTACGTTTTCAACGCCAAACGGCGGCGGCAAATTATATTCATTACGTGTAAAGTGATATATATTATACATATAACTTGCAGATTGTATCACAAGTATACCTAGGTATAGGTGTATACGCCACGCGTAATGCGTACGTTGCATAAATAATCTGAACGCCCGAGTTTAATAAGACGTCTTATCTGTTCGACGTATATCTGTGTGTGTGTGTGTGTGTGTGTGTGTGTGTGTGTGTGGTGTGTTACTGTGTGACTATAATATACTATTATACTTACATTTAAAATGTATGTATATACACGTTGCGAAGAACCGGGCATCATGACTATACGTATATATATACGCGTTTATTATTATTATTATTATTATTGTTATTATTATTATTATTATTATTATTATTATTATTATTATTATTATTATTATTATTATTATTATTATTATTATTATTATTATTATTATTATTATTATTATTATTATTATTATTATTATTATTATTATTGTAATTATTTTTCTTTCACCGCAATAATGAATACATTACCTATTATATGATTTAGACGCCGGTTTATTGTCGACGCGCGTAGGAGGCGCACGAATTAACGAAAAACTATAATAATGCGTTGCGCTGATGCTGCTGCTACGGTGTGTATAACTGTATAATATATTATATTCGACTTTTACTATTTTTCTCTCGACCGCTGCACCGATACTATTATAATATATACGCATAATATATGCCACCCACGTATTTATGTGTACACAAAATAATATGTAATAGGATATAGATCGGACGCGTAACGCACCGCGAACAATATTATTGTTGCAACTCGATCGCCATATATTATACCGCGAAAGAATACGACTTACTGTATAATATATATTATTATATTATAAGCACCCTGAGCGCGCGATCCCTCGTAACAATATAATTAAATTTGTTTACGTAACAAATTATAACAAACAATATGTATATATATATATATATATATATAACGTTAACATGCACGCAGGTATAAGTACATAAGTACATAATACAGGTATAAATGGCCCGGGGACGGAATCGACGTGCGGCGGGCGCGCGCGTATAAATGCGGTTAAATATTTTATATAGATTCGATCGTTTTTCCCGCTTATATTACCTCCCCCCCGGTCAGACGGCGTAAATTTAACGTCCAATTAACAAAAAAGCTTTGCGGCTGCCATTATGTACGGGACACAAAAGTTTCTCTCAAGTATCATTACCGCCTGCACGGTGCGCGTTGTGCGATTTACGTTAACCGAAAACCCGTGGTAGTGGAGGTTAAATATATATAGTCTCTATATATACCATGGCGACATTTGCAGTCGCGGACGACGTCGTCCGTTCGGCTTCGTTCCCGTGCCGCCGCGACCGGGGTCGACTCGGTCTCATCCCGCCGAGAAATTTATCGCCTGTATTGCGGGCCGAAAGGTGTCGGGATCTCGTGACCGGGGACACACCTACGCACGTTTATACAGATCCGCGTGTATCTATAAATATATATATAACGTATATGTGTGTGTGTGTGTGTGTGTGTGCATGTATTGTGTACCACGTCGGCCGCGAGAGTTCTTAATCGGATTATATCGGACTTTTATCGCACGCCCGGTCGAATTAAACGGAAGGCGCGTCTCGTCGTAGCGACCGCCACCGCCGTTGTCCCTCCGTCTTCCATATAATAATCTTGGTTAATTGCGTCCACCGCCGTCGTCCTAAAATAAATAAATATATATATATATATATATATATATATACGAATAAATGGGTTCATCCCACTTAAACTCACACACGAGTGCGCGAACGCGTTTATCCACAAATTCAATTATTTACTTTAGCCCGGTGGAACGTGTCCAAATGGCACGGTTTTTCGTTCTTTCTCTCCAATACACTGCAATTTATTTATACATATATTCTATAATACGTTCGGCCGGCACGTATATTTCTTTCGCCTCACGGGTTTCCCGTGAATAATGCATCTCTTCATAATATTATACGAGCCAGCGGCGTTCGTGTTCATGACGAAATTTTCTATGCTTATATACGGTCGCTGCCGTGTATATTTACGTACAAATAGGTATTGTTTCTTGTACATAGTCGATTCTGTTTGGTCAGTCTTTTCCGAGATGCTTCCCTGTACGCACCGTTCGAATAC
This sequence comes from Chaitophorus viminalis, assembly GCA_025469195.1. Classification (NCBI taxonomy): domain Eukaryota; kingdom Metazoa; phylum Arthropoda; class Insecta; order Hemiptera; family Aphididae; genus Chaitophorus; species Chaitophorus viminalis. The sequence goes on along the minus strand of JAIPRK010000578.1, from coordinate 13,857 downwards.
ATGCAGACATACGTGTAGACAATATTTGGACATCAACAATATAATATATTATAATATTGTTATACGTAGTTGATATTTAATTTAACCGTGTCAGTTTTAATCGGTCCGGTGTAATACTATGAGTCCTTTCGATTTTTGCGTTCACTGATCGAGTGCCCATATATTAATATATTATACAGTAGTGCATTAGCCACCATATGTCCTCCAGAAACTTGCAGCAAAATAGGCGGTATTATAATAGTATTCGAGAAGTGGTCCGAAACGGGGATTTCATGTTCGTCACAAACTTATTATAATCCGCAAATGTCGCGTGTATGCACACGTATGCGCAACAGGCTGTTGCCAACAGCTATATAGTCGAACTGGATGGACCGGAGACTTGGCAATCCGTGTGTTTCTCAATACACTTGATGGTTAATTAGATTGGTCATCTGATGTTTTTCGATGTTCCTCGAAAATTCTAAAAATCAGGTGGACAATCTGATTGCTCCTCGATGAATCCGATAGCACACCTACTGAACAGGGTGGTGCGCGATGCGATGACATGATAAGGTTTATCAACCCGATGCTTCATCAGATGAATTATCATAATTATTGAGGAACACCACGGTATATAGTACGCGATTGTATGTACGCGATTGCTGCAGTGATCCCGTGCCGCGATCCAAGACGGGGCACACTCGCGGGATTCACCGACACATGTCGCAGCAGTGTATATACATATTATAGAATATTAAGTACATATGTCATATATGTTATAGTTTATTATTTATATTATATTGTTTTATGCATAAACGTATACAGTGTAACACGGTATTTTACAATTCATAAATACATTATTATTATTATTATTATTATTATTGTAAAAACGCGCACCCACGGAAAACGAGTTTTTGAAGCCGATACGCAGCCAACGCTCCCCTTTCCACTGCAGATAATAATAATATGTACGCCTCACGCACCTCTTATAATATCCTCTCGTGTTCTCTCTGTTTTTTATTTTATTTTCGGCTGCCGCCGCCGCGGTGACGTCACGGTCCGCCGCCGAGTGCACAACATGGCCGTAACTCACCGGGCCGTCGTCGTAAATCAATCGTTAGCATGGCCGCCCGCGTACGCACGCACACAAACACGCACACGGACGCGTAAAAACGCGTGCACAGACACACACGTACGTACAAACGCACGCACTCGCGCTCACCCGTTGTCACCGTATAGGTATACATATAACATAATAGCCCCAATTGGCGCAGCATCCCCACGGTGGTATTAGACGATCGCCATTGCACTACGTATATTTACTTGGTGCAAATCGCGTCGGTACGTAATATAATTTAATTTTATATTGTAACATCTTTATATAGATATGGTACAACAGTCATATATTTCTTAGTTTTTACATTTATCCATGTTATTCAACCTTTTCTTATACATTTTAAAGCGAATCACTTCTTATATATAATATAATTTCTGCGATTATCATGAGCTACCATGTTACCATCGTACAACTATATCTTCAGATAGTCATATAATTATAAGCGAAGTCTGTACACTATCACTATAGTATAAACTATAATGTCTCTCTCTCTCTCTCTCTCTCTCTCTCTCTTTTTCTGTATATTATTATCATGTAAAAATTATATAATAACATTCGGTTGAAATAAAATCTGTGTATAGGCGTACTGCAGGAAAATCGTCGTGATTATTTATTATATATTCCTTTTCGGTGTATATTATGTTTATATACTTATAAATACTTTACACTTTGACAACGCTAGAGAATCGATATAATTTAGTCTCGTAAAATTTACATACACGATGACCGCTTTGTTTCCGCGATACTTATACGGCATATATATATATAATACATATATACTACCTAGTGTGCTGATATGCAGCTAGGTTTAGGTATGTATACATGATACATCACACACAGTGTATATTAAAAATATTTGAAAAATTATTATTTCATTATAAAACAGAACTGGACGTTTAATTATTTCAACATAACCTGTTTTCATCCGACGAAAATCGTATAAGATACTATTTAATAATAATAAGCGTATTACTTTAATATATGTATATACGCGCCGTGATAGACCCGTCTTATTCGTTATTAAGTGTTTCATATTGATTTGTAATTATATGTAGTTTCACAGTGTATCGTTTAATTCATTTGTATATATATATATATATATACACATATTATGTTTCAAATGATTTACAATGAAAATTGTATGTTTAGCAGGGCTCTTGCACGATAGTATTATTATTACACATACATTAATATATTATATCATAAAATATATACGCATTAGATTAAGTTATAACGTGATTTTAAAATTAAAAAGTAAATTATGCACGGACTGTTTGTAAAATATTTAGCCGAAATCGCACACGAACAAGAATAATTAATTTCCTTCAACATATATACTTTATATTATACCGTGGTTAGTTTTAATGTAATAAATACCACTCCATAGATCCTGTATACGCATGTAGTATTATGTATGCAATATAAAAATCAAAAGAAATGTATTTGAAAAACAAAAATTGTATATAATGATGTTAATGATGATGTAAAAGTGTTACAAATTTTTATACAACTTATTCTAAAGTTTATATATATATATATATAAAATAGTCATTTAGAATTATTTGCATGTATAAATATACATATTAAACATGCAAGTGTATAATTAGGTGCGTATAATATGTATTGAATTTCGCAGAACTATCGTGACGATTACAATTTATCGACGCAAGTGTATAATATGTTATATAGGCTATATAAAACATTTGATATATCATTTGATATAGTAAAGTTAGTATACTAACTTTATTATATGCATAAGAAATGCACTGCAGCGGTACATTATATTATGTATAACGAACATTCACCATAAAATACAAACCGACGCATTTACATACACCTATCTATATATACATGTAAATGTACATACATGATACGGTCGGCTTGTTACATTTCAATACGCGAACGTTTTTAAAACTGTTACAAGTTCAAAACTCACACACGCGTATACACATGTGACATAATGTGCACCAAATACTTAGACCAACCTGACTGTTCCGTATATTTATATTATGTTTATATACGTATACGGCTATACGTGTATGCACCTACATATATAGTCGACTGTTATCTGTGTAGATATTATATATCGTACTTAATTCATGACGGATAATCATAGTTTTGTTTTTATTCGTTTTCCAGGAGCAAACGGTCTCAGACGCCGTGGCAGACAAACGTACACCAGATACCAGACTCTTGAGCTGGAGAAAGAATTCCACACCAACCACTACCTGACTCGCCGACGGCGGATAGAGATGGCCCACGCGTTGTGCCTGACCGAGAGACAGATCAAGATATGGTTCCAGAATAGGCGGATGAAGCTGAAAAAAGAAATACAAGCTATCAAAGAGCTGAACGAGCAGGAGAAACAAGCGCAGGCGCAAAAAGCCGCCGTGTTGGCAGCAGCTCAGGCCGCCGGTGATCGCTAAAAAAAAAAAAAAAATTAAATAAAACCCTCTGCACATATACTCCTCCCCAACCTATTATATACGAGTTATCATTAATTTTCCTTATCGTTTTATTTAATTTTTTTTTACCCCCTCGTCGCCATATTTTTTTAACGTTTTTATTTTGTACATAATACTATTATATAAATATACAATTGTAATTTTCGTTTTTTTTCTTTTTGTCCTCCCATATATATATACTACATTAATTATTATTATATATTATATTATATGTGTACTATATTATCGCGGACGTCCGCGAACGTCGTGTTTGTTTCTAGTTGTGTTCAACATAATATAATATTGTAAATTACCCTCTATACATAAACATAATATAAAAATAATGTAACCATACATAAGGATGTCGCTTTTTTAATTATATACAAAATATAATATGTGTACATAAACGCGTAATAATAATATTGTCAGTGTAAATACGGAATCTATATACGTAATAATTTTTTAAAGTCAACCTCTCCCCCCCCCAATCGCCTTCCTCAAAAAAACCCAATCGCCCCATAGAAAAACCGTGCGGCCGAGCTAGTGGCGCGGGAAAACGACGGCAATATTACACATATATTATGCAATAATATATGTAATATAATATTATACCCGCGCAGTCCCGCGTCGGAAAGAAGACGTCACTCGTCCAGCAATTCGCTCGCTAGTCCTCCACAGGATTCCGAGAATGCCTGAGCACATGCGTATACACGCCGCTGCACAATTCCTCCGGCACGATCACACGAGGTAAGAGCACAACCACATTTTTAAACTTGTATACATATATTATATATAAACAATTTATATCAAACACTATCTCGTACGCTTATGTAGGTATATCGTGTAGATATGTATATGCGTACGCGTATACCTGGTGTGTACGCGTGCACATTATATGTATATAATATGATAATGTAGAGTGGGTTTTTTCTCCCCGTCGTCGTCGGGCCCGCGCATGTGCTGCAGCCACCGCCGCCGCCGTATGTTCGTATAGTTTTGAGAATTTCGTTCTTTTGTTTCGACATTGCGTTGTCAGAATAATTGATTAGTTAGGCGGCGGCAGCGGCGGCGGCCGAGAGAACGGCATTGGCAGTGACGAAAAAAAAAAAAAAATCATCAGCCGTCGCGACCTTATGGAGTCTTTGGCTCGAGCGTTTCAATTTGTCTGCGTCGGCATCGCAAAAACTATAATATATAGTCACTGCAGGCCAATGCACGTCCGGGTGCACCCGGGGGCTACCCCTCCTGTACACGTGTTGAACGTTTCAAAGGGATTAAAAGAAAAAAACTAGAAATGCCAAATTTGGTACCGTGCTCGGGGTTCAGTTCATTTTTTATACATACATGTATTATATTATTATATAATTATTTTTTTATAACCGACCGCAATGATACCGTGCGCGCGACCGCCGCGTTCTACAATCGTGTCGCACTATATTGTAGAAAATCACTCTATATATATATACGCAATAAGAAATAATATGTGCAACCGAACGCGAATAACTATATGTGACGGAAAAAAATATGATGGATTAGTATAATATAATACATATATATATATATATATATAATGTTGTGCGTGCGACAGACAGCATATTATATAATAATGGCGGTAAAATATTTGTCGGCTTGAGATATACAACTATTGTGTGCGTATACAAAATATAATACACGGTGAAAAAGAAAGAAATTTTTAAAAAAAAATGTATCCAAAAAAATACTTTATAAAATATAATAATTGTATATCTGTAATAGCTACAGCAATTTGAAAAAACCCACATAAACTAATATATAATATATAATCTATGAAACCGATTCGAATAAGACACATAATATAACACGCCTTTCGCAAATAATATTAGTCAAGGACTATATTATTATTATTATTATTGTTAGAGTAAAGTGAATTAATTCACGTGTATGATGATATGATGTACACGTAGAAAATCGTGTGAATGAAATTATACACCTAACTAACGTCTCATTTAGACGCAATCAGTACACAATATAAATAATATTATGTATTTTAACTGATTCGGCGCATGATATCATATATTATACGTGCGCGTACATAATTGTATACGAATCTGTATATGAATATTTATTAGGTGCATAACGCGTTCTATATATATTGACACTAATAATCGTCATCGTACCTATGTACATACATTTATTTATATAATGACCATTTATTAACGGATATACCTATATCTATACGTTTGTAATTTCTACAAGATTTATATATTCTGCGTGCTTATAAGGTATACCTAAAATGATAGTGTGCGTGGTAGCAGCCGTACGACGGGTTTGTTCTCCCATATATAGTCTTCCGGGGTTTTGATTTTTCACGTTTTTTATCTGCTTGCGGGTCACCGAGTTCTTACCGCCGTCCGCCCCCGATGGGGTCGGTCGTATAATAAACAGTCACGTACGGTCGTCTGCAAAAAGGAGCTCGTAAAATATTAAATAATAAATCGCCACCGGACAAATTATCGTTTTATTTGTACATAATATATATTATAATGCTATAGAGCTCTCTCTCTCTCTCTCTCGTCCCGGCGATAAACACACGCTCCACCAAACATCGTAATCAATACGTTTATACGTATAATCATACAGCCGATTATAATTGTATTCGAGACTATATACATGTAAATAAAGTTTTTTTTTCCGACGCAAAGACGCCATAAATATTATAAAATAAAAGGAGTAGGTATATAACATAGTTACGCGCATATGCAGTATAATATATATATAGGCATACACGCATATATTTGCACGCACCGCCGCCGACGCTGGTCAGCATCGCAGCCATCTCGAGATTTACATACGCACGTATATACATATTATTATGTAGTTTCGGAACGACTTCATTCAGTAGCTCGATTTGTAGGGGGGGGGGAAAGGAATCGAAAATAAAACACAATTATTGTCGTGTACTCGCGAAGTTATGTCGCCGCAATTCGTGCGCGTTATCGTATAGTACTGCATTGTAGGCGCACATAATAATATAATAATATATTCTTTTATTTTACGTATATATTAAATGCCATTGTCAAGTGCATGCGTGCGTGCCCTCGACTCGTGTGACCCTTGGTACACCACTGAATGTGTGTATGTTCTGTGCGTAGAATGTCGTCTTTGTTGTGTGGTTGTGTGTGTGTAATACCTACGTGGTGCTGTGGATAGGCTCGTATAATAATATATTTATAAATATTTTTATACTTACGAAGCGATGATAAAAAATAGCGTGAGCGCGTGTGTGTGGAGACGTACACATGTAAAAGAATAAGAGGATCCGAGCAGCGTAGGGGGGTTTATTTAATTTGTATAATATATAAAAGTTTTTTTTTTATTGGCGTCCGAGAAAATAATTTAATTTTTCCTTGTATTTTTTTGTGCTCCACGTTTTGGCTCTCCTCACGCAGCATGCTATAAAGTAATACCGATGTACACGCGCACGCACATGTCGTATGAGAATGAAAGAAAGCGACTCGAAAACGTGTAGGCCACTCCGCAACGCTCGTTGTTCGCCAACTGCAAACAGAAACGAAAATAATGGATTTTTCTACCAAATTATTCTTACGATTATAACGTCCTATATACGTGGGTATTTTTTAGGACCGGTGATCCGTTGCTATAGTGAATCGAACGATCCCGCGACGACAATAACAAAATAAGTCTGCCAAAGATGGGCGATGATTGTGTTATATTACAGTATCTTTACGTAAATTCACTGCAGGTGCTTCGAAGGGATCCCGCCGGGTAGTATACGGTACACCATCTAAACATATACACAAATACGGTTAAAATGGTACATATTTCCGTTGGACATTGCGCATACACACAGGGCCCCATAAGGGGGGGGGCTGGGCTGCTAGATCTGGAGCGCAGGAACCCGGCTATTTTAGAAGCCCGTGGGCCCATTGAAAATAATTTGCAATTTTTAAAGATCTAATGGGAATACTTATTTTATATTAAATAAAATGATAAAACAACATCATTCAATCATGAATTATGATGCATATAAATATATAGTTGTTTGTTTCCACAGAAAATTTCGACGATGTCATAACTGAGTTCACTGAGCTCAAAGCACATAAGATAAAATTTTAACTTAAAAAATGTATTAAACATAAATTAAAAATACCTGTTTTTTTCCATCTAGATAATATTGTAATAAAAAATAAAACATTAAAATGCTTATTAATGTTGATTTTTAATAATTTATAGTAAATTGTATTATTGGAAGTTTTGTAAAGGGCTCGAACAAACAACATTTAGTACAGGGACCCAGAATTTGATGTGGTGGGGGGAGGGTCCTGTATACACATAATCGTTCCGTATTCATATATCGCATCGTTTCGTGGCAAATCAAAATATAGTCTCGCCCCGCGCACAAGCACAATATAATGCGATTGATAACCTAACGTTGTTACGTATATATTTTATACAATTTATTAATACACAAAAACCCTGCATGGACAATCCACGAATTATTGTATTGCGGAGTGCGAATACATTTAATTTTAATATAGTTTTATTGCAATGTGTTATGTTCCGAAACACACGGCACGGGTTACCCCCAGACTATACCTCTTTCTGACCCCCCTCCCGTATAATAATATTATATTGATTTATTTCCGAGCATGTGCATGTTATATAGTTTTTTTTCTCCTTTTATTTTGTGTACGATTTATTGTGATTTTTAATTTTATTATTTTTGTTATTATTATTTTTGTTTTTTACTAAAATCCAGTATGAAACCCTGTTTCAGGTCAAATCGATAACTGCACACACACACACATACACACATTCATGTTCGTGAACGCGTACATCGAGACTCGGAAAAGTGTTCCCTCTGTGTTGTATAGATCGAAGAGATAATATTATTATTTATTTGTTTTTTTTTTTATATGGTTTTGTTATAGGTTTTTTTTTTTTTTTTTTAGGGAAGAATTAGTATATTTTGTTTTATTTTTAATTTTATTATTATTTTTGTACCCCTCGAATGATCCTCAGTAAAAATAGACTATATATAAAATTATATATACGTACGTTTAGCGCCCATAAACGTGTAAAAATCTATATATTGATAACTTTAATATACATAATAAAATATTATATATTGATAATATTTTTAGCGAGTGTGTAATAATACAAAATTTATGATAATTACTTTTAATAATAATAATAATAATAATATTTATTTTTCAACTTTTATTATTATTATTTTTTTTTTTTTGTGAAATCAAAATATATGCAATATAAATGTATATATATATATTTGCCGAGATATGTAATGATAATTATTATTGAATATATATACCTACTGTTAGTGAATAAATAAATAGAAATAAAAGATAAAAGTGAAATTCTATACTAAAAAAAAAAAATGGTTTGCGTTATTTATTTACATTTATTCCTAATCCATTTATAGCACGTGTAAACGCATAAAACGTCATAAAACGCATCGTGTGCGCGTTAATCATCAATACGGCATCATCAAAGTCATAATGGTGCATATTGTATTATTATATTATATATTATGTGATGGCGGGTCGATGAAAACAATAAAACAATAATAGTTATTGCGATTTTCGCGTACATCGTATGAAAAACATTTACACTATATCATTTTAGATTTATGCGTGATGTACTAACGGTAATAACAAATCCTACGCACGAAGGACTATAGGTACGTGACGTTTTGTTGATGGAAATAAACATTGCGTTTTGCCGTTTAGCTGCAGCATTCGGGTTCGGTGACGCTATTGCATCGCGCCTATATCACCCGCGTAGAATAATACGTTTATTACATGACGCATTGGATTGGAGGGGAAGAGTGGGTTTTAAATCCCTTCACTCGTCCCTTTTTATAATCGTTGCGCATGTACGGACGGATTCGCTAAGAAAAGTCCTATTGAAACTGTATAGTAGAGATTGTTAAAATTAACAAAATCTAATAGAGTACGTATACATATTACACTCCTAAACAAATATATAACGAGCCGAATTATCCTGCCTCACCCGGTCGATATTTTATTATTATAGATCAGAGCGATATCACTATACTTCGATGTGAAAAAAAAAAAACAAAAATAAATATGTCGTGTTGTGAAAAATGGCAGAATCGTTGAATACTTTAATGGTATTTATTTATTTAATCTACACCTACATAATACATAATACATGCATAATACATGCATATTCATTTGTAAACTGTATCTCAATCGGTAATGACCGAAATCAACACATCAAATCAAATAGTACATTTCATATGGGTCACCAAAAATCTAAAAAAAAAAAATTATACGTCCATATCGGAGCTCAAAACTGTTTCGATCTCTTTAAATGCTATTTTCGAAAAATCCTTATACTTATAGTGTTATACTTTTTATAAATTATATAATATATACAATGCTTCGACATTTCAAATGAATCTGCAGTATGCGGTTGTTTCGACTGTACGCTGATCTATTGATAAGTAAATTCCTGGGGTATTTTAATTTTATACATACATTATGTTGCATTATATAGATTAAACTTCGTAAACGAATTATTATTAATAAAATTAGCGCCATTTAAACTATTAGCACTAACAACAGGAAGCTTTTTATGGTAAAAAGAGTACAAACTCAGCTCAAGAATGTGATAGGACCTAAGTTGGCCCAGAATGATACCAACGTAGTTTTCCTTAAATTAGTTGTGTTTAAATTAATCCCTGATGCTAATTAAATGCAAACCGCATCATATTCTTAATTATTTAAATCGTTATTTTATTGTTATTAATGTCAATTTCGTTATTTAAATGTTTTTATTTACCTATCTTTTTTATGGATATTTACTGTCATTATTATTCCGAATTGAGAACAAAATTAATTTTTTTTAAATTATTGAATTTAGATTGGTATATTTACTATAAATATTTTTCATTTTATTAAATTAATCTTCTTTTGGATAATATAAAATTTTAACTTTTAAACATTTGAATCCTGTATTATATATTATTTTTTTATAAAGAGCCATAAATTGGGCACCAATTTGTGTTAAATCAAAAATATGGCTATTAATATATTCACGTATTTGATTACATTATACCTTATGTCCTTATATATTAAAATATAAAATAAATAGTTGTGGTTTAGATTTGTAACAAGTATAAAATATTGGATCATGCTTCTCGGATGCTCTAACTTGACTATTATAAATTTATAAACATTAAAATCTATGTTTTATTACGAATATTGGAAGAATACTTGGGATTGTGATTACCGATTCTTTATATAAGCTATTAACTCGATTTCTTATTATTTAAAAACTATATAAAATATTTATATATTTACATATACCTTTATGTAGTTGATAGATTACTCACTCTTGTATTTGAAGTGAACGTGATCCTTTGACGACTATTATATAGAGTGAAAATCTACAGAGTACACTAAGAAAATAATGATAATAGAATGATTAAACCCTATTTGAACAAATTGAATTTGTCAATATATAGTTTTAGAATTCTCGTAGATGTAGTGACGATGATTAATGGTTAGATGGAGTTTTGTTACTTCTGTAGTAACCTTATACGTAAAAGATGGAAATGACTGACTGTACTTATACTAACTGACTTTATAATTGAAAAGTCTGCTATTTATATACATACCGTTGGCTTTCCTATTTAATCGGTGGATGTTTTTTATTTATTTATAACAAAAGGTACAATAATATAGGGACAAAACATTTGTTATGACGATTTACGTATTTATAACGTTTATAAAGCTGTGGATTAGTATCAATAATATGGTGTAAATGGTACATTTATTTAATTGTGTTCAAAGGTGACATATTTATGATGTTCTTTGATTATTAAGTTAGGTGTGTAGCGTATAATAATGTAAATATCATCATTATGCAATCCAATCAAGTATAGTAATATTTTATGTTATTCGATTTACTTTAACGGTATCGTATAGATTGTTTAAAAACAAAACAATTCTTATACTATCAGTCAAAGTTTACCGAAACCATCACGGTTTGTACCATTTGAATCTTCAAGTAATCTTCAGTACTTAACACGCGACTGGCGCATATCATAACAATGACAACGCCATTACCAACAACATTATATCCTACATCATATCTATGTAATATAATACATAACATATTATATACTATCATACGAACACACGACACAATATTATGCGCACACGTCCATACGCGTATTATTATAATATATCATATGCGTGTTGTGATATTATTATTTACGTGCCTCGTCCGAGTTAATTATCGTCGGCGCAGCGTATATTATTATTTACACGCGAGTCCGGCGTGAATTACTGCTGCAGCAGCCTTATACATCATATATTGTATACATTCGATTGTTTTATAAAATTATATATCCGCAGTATATGTATACAACGTGTGGTGCGTATACGTGCACAATACATAAATATTATATTATAATAACATATGCGACGTACTTTGTTCGCGTTACATAATAATAATAATAATAATAATAATAATAATAATATGTGCGTACATCTCCACGTGCGTAACAGGCGCAGGCACCCCTGAAACGAAATTTATACGTCTACGGCGGACGTATTTATTTCATTTTTTTTTTTCAACCTCATCCTCCTCCTCTCCCCCATCCATTATCCCCTAAGTTCACCAATTCGCGCCCCGGACGCATACGCGTATAATAAACACTCCGGCCCTGTATAAATATGTGCGACGGATATTATCACGCGCATATAATATAGTGCTATTTTATACATATACGCATATAGTTGTGTCGCGTTTTGTTTATCGCTCGCCACCAGATTGGATCGAAGTTTTAAATTGCCCACCCGAAATAATAATAAAAAAAAAAATTGAATAACGCACGTCGACGACGTATTATATTATTATCGTTATTATTATTGTTATTATTTTTTTTTTTTTTATTGATCAAAAATACATCGACAACTAGGCCATTAGTATAAGTATTTTGGTTACATTGTTGGTATATCGCCTCTACACTTTTTACATTAAATTAAATTGTACAATTCTGTTTCCCTTAAGAATAAAAATAAGTTCCTCACGTCCTGTGGATTTGGTCCCAGTGTCTGACATATTTGCTCGGAGATACTGAATTGGTTTCGATACTGATTATATTTTTGATATTCCGTGATGATGTGGTTGATGGTTAAAGGTACTCTGCATGATTCACAAATTGGTGGATCGTCTTTACTCATCAAGTAGCTGTGTGTTAAGTGTATGTGTCTAATTAGCAATCGGTTTATTATGGTTTCTTCTTTTCTATTGAGTTCGGGGTTTTTCCATAGGTTTATATTATTTTTTATTCTGTTGAGTTTGGTGTTTAGTTTTCGCCAGCGAGAGTGCCATTTATTATTGATGGAGGCTTGAATTTGGTTTTCTATATCAGCGCAAGTTGTTAAATTTAATTTAGGAGTGTTTAATGATTTTGTTGCTTTCCTGGATTCTTTGTCTGCCTTTTCATTCCTTTCTATATTGTAGTGGCCTGGGATCCAGATTAGGGATATGTTTGATCCTCTGTTTGTTGCCTGGTAGATTTTTTGTTGTATGAGTTTTGCAATGTCGGTTGTGTTTAATTTATTTTTGATACTTAGTAGTGTGCTCAGAGAGTCTGATAGTATTATATTATTTCTGAGTGAGTGCTCGCGGTCAAGTATGATTTCGACTTTCTTAAGGATAGTTATGGCCTCTGCGTTGTAAATGGAATAACTTTCTGGAAGTCTGAAAATATATGGGTTGTTTTCTTTAATGATTGCTATACCCACTCCTTCTTCTGATTTGGAAGCGTCTGTGAAAAATAGGTTGGCGTTTCTGTGTCTCTGAAGTATTTGTTTAGGTGGTTTTTATATATAATTGGTGGGGTATTTTCTTTCTTGAATTTTGTTAGCTCGAAGTTGATATCGAAGTTGGTGTATGGTTGGACTCTGATTAGTGAACTGAAATCTATTTCATGTTCATTAGCGCATTCTATGAGGTTGCCTATAATATGCTTGTTTGCAGGGTTGATTGGGTTTCTGATGATGCTTGCGGCTTACATTAGGCTCCTTTCGATTTTTCTTAGCTCGGGGGGGGAGGCTCAAATATTATTATTATTATGCGTGTGCGCGGCAATCAATAATAACGGACCGACAACGACGACGACGATGACGATGATAATTATAATAATAATAATAATAATAATAATAATAATAATAATAATAATAATAATAATAATAATAATAATAATAATAATAATAATAATAATAATAATAATAATAATAATAATAATAATAATAATAA